>CM035152.1:115229542-115539542 GCA_020205615.1 Panax quinquefolius
GAATAAGGAAATCAAAAGAGAAAATACTCACCAAACAGAAATGAGTAAAATCTAGCTAAGCGTCCATTAAGCCTTGCGAGCGTAGGCACATTCCCCTGAGGAAGTAGGCAAAGGTGTAGGAACCCCAATCAAACTCTCCAATACGGTCCACCTCCCGTGTGGTGCTAACTAAAGAAAACGACATCGTGGAAGAGTTATTCGCCAGAAACAACCGGGAGGATGATCAGGAACAATCACCGAAGAATGCGATCCCTAACTCACTGATCATCGGGCAATGGCTCAGTAAAAGCCCTACTCATGGTGTCTGCACTCAAAGGACCAGTACGAATCTATTTACGTACAACACGCAAGTATACGTGATCAACAAGTAATATAATAGTAAGTAGAGTATCGTTCCCAGAGAGAATTAGTAAGAAATTAACCCTCACAATTATCAGCCTTATATTAATCCAAATTTTATTAAACAATCAAATATAAGAAATATAATTATAAAAACTAAATATTATTAAAAATACTAAGATCATAAAACAATCACAAATCTTAAAAACTAAAATTTCAAACAAGTATTAGAGTATTAGGCTTACAACTTTACCCTAAGCTTCACTCTGTTTATTATCCTTTATTCCAGTTTAACTCACTATCCCAATTTATTAATCAAGAACACGAAAGTAGAATTAGCCACCTCTTGATGCACTAATACCATATTAACTTAAATTCACAAATTAGATAGAATTAAGATAAACACCTTAATTAACTAACTCAGTATATCTCTATGTGAATTACAATCAAAGAAGGTTTAAGTTAAAGTTCTCTATTCAATTACATGCGATGTTAAGCATATCTCTACCCTAATATTCATCAAGATTCCATTCATTCGTTGAATTCAAGAACACATGCTATATTTACTAAGTACAGACTCTGTATTTCCTCTCTCGAATCCATACAAGTCCACCAAGAATTGGTGATCAAGTACTTTATAAATTCACGCATAAATTAATATATAAAGCGAGGAATAGCTTATTAAACTAAAAATAATGTTACATAATCATCGTTCCACCTAAATATCCATCATAAGCCTAAAAAGTAATTTAGTTCATCTTGATGAATTAAAAGCTGAATTAATTAAAGAAAACATCATCCCAATTATAAATATAAAACTAAAAAAGAAGAATAAATCCAGAGCCACCCTTCTCTATAGCCCAATCTGCAATTGTTGTGAAATTCTTTCAAAACTCTCTCAATGCTCTTCTTTGCAAAATTTGTCTTCAATGATGTTAATTGCCTTCTATCTTGTTTCATCTTGTTGTTTTTTTTGTCAATTATATCACTAAGTTATGTATTCGACTCTAGTTCCTAGCCAATATGAGTTCCAAGCCATCCCAAACACTTATCCTCACGTTCTACTATAGCATTAGAAATAAACTAGGATACTTTCTGTACATTGTCACCTTCGTGTAGGGTGTTGCTATAAATGGCCAGCCCTAGTGGCTTATGAAATATTAAATCGTATCAAGACCCCCCCACCCCGTGAAGTGTTATTCATAAAAGGCCGATACAGGTGGCATGTGTTCATTAATGGTCCTCTTTAAGATCCAAACTTGCCAAGTTTTTCCAAAACTCCACCCTTTTTGTCCAATAGCCACTCCACCAATTCTAAACACAAAATAACACTAAACAAGTAAAAACAAATAATAAAATAAAGATTTCATACAACTTAAGGTTGAATTAGAAGCCGATAAGTATGTATAAAATCCACTTATCAAAATCCCTAAACTTAAAGCAGAAAGCTAGTCCTCGAGCATAAAATAAAACTAACATGCTATACAATGCCATGCAATGATCGTAATGCTCCTAATCTATATGCCTCTGAATCCAAAGCGGTCATTATAGCATCAAATTTATTCATCCGGCCTCAGAGAAACCAAGCAAACACGACAACACTTCATATCAAAACCAATCAATAATTCCTTATTAATCCTCAAATCTTACATCGTTATTACTGGTATAGTGTGTGTGTGCTCAACATCAATGCTAACTAAAGAAAATTCAAATTTAATACATAACAAGTCTCTTAGAAGGCATCATACAACTTAAACTCAAGAAATTCAAAAACAGACAAGTTCTAACTAAAATCAAACAATCACCAATATTTAGGGTCCAAATAGGGTATTTATGCTTTCTTTTTCAATCACGAGGGCGTTTACCTCTTATTTCTCATTTTATTCTTTTTTTTAGATAGATAGTGAGTGCGTTTTATGCTCCATCTCACGCCTGTGTTTATGGGGAGTGTTTTTTCATGTTTCTTCTCAACCCACCACAAAACTCAATGCTTTTTTTTAATAGAAGCTTATATACCCCAATTTTCCCCCCAAACTTAGGCTCTTGCCTAATTCTTCGTCTTTACTGCCTATCCTTGTCATTCTTTCATTTAAACTAGCATTATCTTTTAGAAATTTCTTATGTATCAATTTCAACTAATTAGTCGACGATATCGTGTCATTCACGTGTTAACCTTATTATACAAGTTTCAAATAAGCACATGATCCAATTTATAACAAAATATTATATCAAAGTTCTAATATTTAGTACAATACTCGTCTACTTAATCACAATCTCATCATTGGCCAAAATAAAATGAACTACATCAAAGCTACTGGACATATGAAAGATACATAATATTTAACTAATTTTTTATAGATATATATATACAATGAATATAATATGAATGACACTTAATAAAACTATTTACAATCCTAAGCTACTATGCAACTACATGAATGCAAATATTTTATAATCCTAAAACTAAACATGAAATAACATATGCAAATCTAGCTAATGAAATTAAAAATGCAAACATGAAATGCAAACATAAAAATTAAACTAAATCCCCCAAACTTGAAAATTACAATGTCCTCATTGTATCGATAAAGCAATAAATGAGTGAGGACTTCCCTGTAATTGCCTATGCTTGGGGCGGTGGTGGTTGTTACTCGTCATCTGAATCACTAGGTGGAAACCTTGGCATCGAGGATGGCTGTTGATATGGGAACTGTGCAGTGGGATTGAAACTTTGGAGTGTCGCGTTGAATGAGTCGAAAGACATATTCATGGCCTCAAACATATGGTCTTACCTCGCTACGAGTCTCCGCATCTTTCTTCGCGCCTCCTTGTTGTAATCATCCACTTGTCGTTGAATGTTCAGGAACTAAGGACTAGATATGTCTTCGGGCTGTAGTGTCGCCTCTGTTCCTTGCTCTTCCATTGTCGCATCCCCCTAAAACTCATCGTCATCTGAGGTGTCTTGAAGATCACCTCATCCTTCGAGGTGATGGAAATACAAATCCTAATCCTCTAGGATGCGATTCACCCGGCCACACCGAATTTCGCACAATCATCCTCGAGTCTCAGTGTCCGAAGTGGCATCTGGGTGGTATCATCATCGGACCATCGTACTCCTGCTGTCTACATAACCCACAAATGAGTGATGGGTGTGGCAAGCCTTCGAAGAATGGCCCTCGCAGCATCTTGGATGGAAAAATTGATTATGGCCCCATATTAATGATAAAATCTTGGACGATAGCATATAAAAGCTTTGCGCTTATCCTTGGGCTTTTGTCGGCGTGTGAGTGGATGGAAATAACTTGGTGCACAGGAATGTGTACCATATCTTCCCATAACGGCTAAGATCCTTACTGCGAAAGACAGTGCCCCCTTTTCGACCCTTGAACCATGTGGTACCCGACTTTGTCATTTCCTTCATAATAGTCTCATAATTAGGATCATGGTCACGTAAGTGAGTGTACTGGCAATGTCTAGGCACTCATAATTGGTAGTACATGTTGATGGCATCAGGACTGAAAGAAACTAACCTACCCCGCACAAATGCTTTGAAGGGGGCCTTATCCTCGGCGTTAGCATAGAATTCTTTGACCACACTCACAACTGCGGCCTCGGGCTCTTCCGTGAATTTATTCCAACCTTTTTGATATATTTATTGTATCATTTCGCCGTCGACATGTTCAGGTGCCAATCCCCGCTCTGGTGTGAGTGCTTTTGTTATAAGGTAAGTAAATATGCGATCGGTGGCAATGACACTTATAATTCGTCTCATTAAAGGCTCGTGTTGGTGGTGTGGTCCTGAACTCTCTCCACGTTACCTCTTTGATCTTTGGAATAGGTGCCATTGGAATTAGAATTTGTGAGACTCAATAAAAGTTTCCCCCAAATTTCACTTAAGTAATATGTCAAACACTTGGTGTGCAAGACGTACTTAGTGATTTTGCTTTAACAATGGTGATAGGTGTTGAGAAATTATTGAAACAAACTACTCACTCTCTGTATATCTCCAAGTGTTTGATTTTCTCTTCCCTCTTGTGCTGTAACAATCCTCTCAAGAAGAACCCCACCCTTGAATTTCTGAATTGATGTGGATAGATGTAGTTAGAGTGTTGCGAAGATATGGTTTTATAGAGAGGGTGAAATGTATAGAATTGTGGGTTGAAGTAGTGGGTAAGTGGTTTGATGTGGTGGGAATATGGGAATTAATTTGCAAGTTAAGTGGGTTGAGATTGTGAAGGAGTGGGATTATTGGGTATCACGTATAAGAAGGTTGGGAAAACATGGTGCGAACATTATATAACCTTTGCAACCACCTTTTCAAATTTCGGACCTCGCCACTGGCAGAGGAGGGTATTAGCCTTGAAATGCCATTGTTGGTATGCTCACCGATATGAAAAATAGAACCCCACCCTGGCTAGGGTATTGTTCTTTGGAAGCCAACCAAATTTGGCGGGCTCACCGTTATTATGCAAGAGGACCCCACTTGCAATGAGGGTATTAGGCTTTATAAGGGCGCCTTACGTGTGGAGTCTGCTAGTGCCTTTGTATTTTTCATTCCTTCCATCCAACTTCAATCCATGATCTTGTTAAGTACACGAAATACCATTACATATAACTATAAGTAGATATTAAGCAATTTAAGCAATTAAGATTAGATTATCAAAAATAATATACTTAATAACTACGTAATGAACTTATTATATACTAATTATTATTCTAAACTACAAATTCACTAATGTGAATAAAGATACTAAGGATAAAAGTAAAATTGGGTTTCCTCCCAACTAGTGCTTGATTTTAAGTCGTTCAAATTGATTACTCCCCTATTTATGGGCCTTAGAGAGTGTGATTGCGATGATATCCGTGTTGGATTCGCCACCCCAATAATGTTTTAACCATCGATTGTTGACCTTGAGCGTCTCCAATAGATTCCCTCTTGTAGAGTTCAATGGTGCCATGCGGAAAACCCTTTTTATGGTAAATGGACCTAACCACCTTGATTTTAGCTTTCTGGGAAAAACCACAATCTTGAGTTGAACAATAGTAACGATTTCCCCGGTTCGAACGCACTTTGTATGAATTTTCGGTCGTGCCATTTCTTGACCTTTTCTTTATATAACTTAGAGTTCTCGTAAGCTTGAAGTCAAAATTCATCGAGTTCATTTAATTTGAATTAGCCTCTTTTCACCGTAGTTGCTTGATCGAAGTTGAGTTTTGAATTGCCCGATGGGCTTTATGTTGTAACTCCACGGTGTAAGTGACATGCTTTCCGTAACCAAGCGATATGGTGACATCCCAATTGGTGTTTTGTAAGCGATCCTGTAAGCCCATAATGCATCATCTAATCGAGAGACCATTCTTTTCTATTCGGGTTTATTAACTTTCTAAGATTCTCTTTACCTCCCTGTTTGAAACTTCAGCTTGCCCACTTGTTTGGGGATGATATGTTGTCGCCACCTTATGGTTGACCCATATTTTTTCAAGAGAGTCGTAAATGATCTCATTGCGTAGTGACTACCCTCATCACTTATAATAGCTCTTGGTATGCTAAATCTTGTAAAAATATTCTTGTGCAAGAATTTGAGAACCACTTTAGCATCGTTAGTTGGGAGTGCTTGTAAAGCTGACCCATTTTGATACATAGTCAATATGAAGCAAGATGTACTAATTATTGAAAGAGGAAGGAAATGGCCCCATAAAATCCATGCCCCATACATTAAAAATGTCAACTTCTAAGATAGTTTGTAGTGGCATCTCATTCCTTTTCGATATGTTACCCACCCTTTGACATCTATCACAGCTTTTAACGAACTGGTGGGAATCCTTAAATAATGTAGGTCAATAGAACCTGGCTTGAAGCACTTTTTCCGCTATTCTCTTAATTCCATAATGTCCCCCGTATGCAGACGAATGGCACTCATGCAATATGTTTTTCACCTCGCTGTAGGGCACATACCTTCTAATCATTTTATCGGTGCACTGTTTAAATAGGTATGGCTCATCCCACGTGTACCACTTGACATCATGTAGGAATTTATTTTTCTTACGTAGTGTAAAATTAGTTGGAAGGACGTTGCTCACCAAATAATTTACAAAATCAACATACCAAGGAAATTCTACATGACTCAAACGGCTACTCATCCAAGGAATGACTCATTGATAACACACTTGTCCTCTCCATTTTTACCCGATATTCCAAACCTCGATAAATGATCCGCCACTTGATTTCTCTGTACCCTTTCTATCTTTTATTTCCAAATCAAATTCTTGTAAGAGAAGTATCCACCTGATAAGTCGTGGCTTAGCATCTTTCTTCGAAATTAAGTACCAAATTTTTGAGTGGTCTGTATAAACTACTACCTTTGTCCCAATCAAATATGCCTGAAATTTGTCAAAAGCATATACTACTACAAGTAACTCCTTTTCCGTAGTTGTGTAATTCATTTGGGTGTCTATAAGTGTTTTACTTGCATAGTATATGGCGTGGAATATCTTCTCTCGGTGTTGACCAATCAATACAGCCCCACTACATAGTCTCTTTCGCGACATTAACTCAAAAGGTTTATTCCAATCAAATTGCATTAACAATAATCTGGCATGCGTAGTCAAATTTTTCTTCAACAAGTCAAATGCTAACTTATAATCTTCATCAAACTTAAAAGCTGAATCTTTGTCTAAGAGACTTCACAATGGTTTTTCAATCTTAGAGAAATCTTTTATAAATCTCTATAGAACCCAGATGTCCAAGAAAGCTACTGATTCCCTTTAACGAAGTTGGAAGTGGAAGATTTTTTAATCGTTTGTAACTTTGCTTTATCAACCTCTAGCCCTTTCGCCGAGACCTTGTGCCCCAAAATTATTCCTTCATCAACCATAAAGTGGCACTTTTCCCAGTGAAGTACCAAATTTGTTTCCATACATCGCTTTAGGACCATCACCAAATTCTCTAGACAAGCATCAAAATCATTTCCATGTATGCAGAAAAGTCGTCCATGAAGACTTCCACATTTTTCTCCACCACGTATCAGAAAATGGCCATACACCGATTGGAAGGTTGAGGTGCATTACATAAGCCAAATGACATTCTCACGAATGTGAATGTCTTGCAGTATGGGCACGTGAAATTAGTATTCTCTTGATCTTCAAGAGCAATGACTATCTCGATTATATCCCGAATACCCATCCGAGAAGCGGTGAAAATTTCGTGGCTCCGCCAATCATTCAACATTTGATCGATAAAAGGCAAGGAAAGTGGTCTTTGTGGGTTGCCTTATTCAACTTCCCATAGTCCATGCAAACCTCCAACCAATCATCATTGTCCTTGTCGAAATTAGCTTATTATCATCATTTTGTACCACGGTCATTCCTCCCTTTTTCGATATACATATTGATCCGAACTGACCCACTTACTATCTGAAATCGGGTAGATGATTCCTGCATCCAACCATTTTAAAATTACTTTCTTCACTACTTCTTTCATGATTGGGTTGAGCCGTCTTTGTTTCTCCACTGTTGGCTTAGCAACCTCTTCCATAAGAATTTTCTGCATTCAAAAGGATGGGCTGATTCCTTTGATATCTGTAATTGTCCATCCAATAGCCGATTTGTGTTCTCTAAGCACTCTCAGCAACTTATTTTCCTATAATTCGTTAAGCACATCAGAAATAATAACATGTAAAGTATTAGAATTGCCTAAATATGCCTACCTGAGATGTTTAGGAAATGGCTTAAGCTTAAGAGCTGGTGGTTCCTCCAATGAAGGTTTCATCCTTGTTGTGGCTCTTTCCTCTATGTGTAATGGTTCAAAGGGTGCTTTGAATCTGCTAACTCATGGAAAAGAATCTAACATTTGCAAGTAATTCACAAACTCCGGATCATCCAAATCTTCATCCCCCAGTAATGTAGTTTCCAATGGATCATTAGTCAAACTTTTAACCATGTCTTCGTTGATTATCTGATCAATGACATCCAACCTGAAACACTCCTCTTCATCTGTAGGGAACTTCATGGCTTTGAATACATTGAACTTTACTTCCTGATCTTGGACCCTCATAGTTAGTTCACCTTTTTGCACGTCGATGAGAGTCCTACCCGTAGCCAAAAACGGTCTCCCTAGGATAATTGGGATGTTCTTATCTTCCTCAAAATCCAGAATTATGAAGTCCGTGGGAAATATGAATTTGTCTACCTTGACCAAAATATCCTCCACAATGCCTCTTGGATGCGTGGTGACTGTCTCGCAATCGCGCAACGAGATGTTTGTAGGCTTTGGGTGGTAAACCCAATTTCAGTATAAACCGATAATGGCATAAGGTTCACACTTGCCCCAAATCATATAAACATTTGTTGAATGCCATATTCCCAATTGTGCACGAAATGGTCAAACTCCCCGGATCTTTCAACTTTGGTGGTAACTTTCGCTGTAAAACTGCACTACATTCCTCAATTAGTGCCATAGTTTTGAAATCTTCCAACTTCTTTTTCCTAGACAAAATACCCTTCATAAATTTAGCATAACTTGGCATCTTCTCTAGGGCTTCTTGCGAAATGGATGTTAATCTTAAGTTTGTTAAAACTTCTAAAAATTTAGCAAATTGCTTATCCAATTTTTGTTTTTGAATTCTTTGCTGAAAAGTTGGGGGAGGATAAACAATCGGTTCGTTAACAGTCTTGCTCTTTTCCACCTGCTTTTCTTCATCTTGTCTATCCTCAACCACTTTATTTTCACTTACTTTGTTATCCTCTTTTGCAAACCAAATTTTTATTTCCTGACCCTCAAGTGTTTTCCACTTCTCAACATAATTGCCTGACATTGCTAATGATTACCTTTCGTATTTTTCTCTATATCACTTGGTAACGTTCCTTGAGGTCTGTTATTCAATGCTAAGGCTATTTGTCCCATCTAATTTTCTAAATTTTTTGATGGCTACTGCTTGTGATTTCATGGCTGCATCGTTGCTTGTTATATACTTTGACAATAACTCCTCTAAATATGTTTTCCTCTCTTGATGTTGGCCGGTTGTTGATCTTTGATTATGAAATCTTGGGGATAAGATGGTCGTGGAGCTTCATTGATCTTGATTATTACTTCACAAAAAATTAGGGTGATTCCTATTCCCCGGATTGTATGCATTCTGGTACATGTTCTGTGGAATTCTGTTGTAGCTACCCACAAATTGCACTGATGTTGGGTTGATTGCACATTGATCTGTAGGATGTTCACCCGTGCACAATCCATAAATAATCGCAACTCTCATCGAGTGCATACACCCGCCAAAGCATCCACTTTTTTTGATAGCGCTAAAATCTGGGCTGCTAATGCCGTTAGTCCATCTACCTCTAACACTCCAGCTGCTTTAGGTTGTGTCATTCTTGTCGTGGGCCACTGGTAGTTGTTAGCCACCATTGTCTCTATCAATTGATATGCCTCCTCATAACTCTTTGCCATAAATGCTCCACTGAAGTCGCATTTATACTGGTCCTGAGATTCCCATGTAACCCATTGTAGAATGTGTTCATTTGCAGCCATTTGGGCAATCCGTGATGTGGGCACTTTCTGAGTAATTCCTTGTATCTCTCTCATGCCTCATACAATGATTCCCCATGTTGCTGTTCAAACATGGTAATCTCGTTTCTCATCTTTGCAGTGTTTGCTGGTGGGAAAAATTTTGCAAGAAATTTTTGAGCGAGGTCTTCCCAACGTAGTTATGGATCCCGACGATGAGAGAGTGTAACCAACTCTTCGCCTTGTCCCGTAAAGTAAATGGGAACAAGCGAAGCCTAACTGCGTCATCTGACACTCCATTATACCTGAAGGTGTCACAAATCTCCAAAAAGTTGACCAAATGTTCGTTTGGATCGTCATTTGGAAGTCCCCAATGAACCGAATTTTGAATCATCCGAATAGTCCTGTGCTTCATTTCAAATGTGTGTTCACGGCTATAGCAGAACTGGTTATACTTGATTAAAGTTCGGTCATTTTAGAGTAGCAAAGTCCTCAACGATTTACGGTCTTGGTGACCATTGCTTCTTCTTTTTAAGAATTCTCGAAGTTTTCCCTTGTATCCTTGATCCACTTACTTAGCCTTTGGAAGTGTCTCTCAATGTCATCCTCAAAAGGAAGTAAGTCTAGATTTTTGGACCGAGTTTGCATAAACCAACTTCAAAAACCTGAAATAAGAATAAACAAAATAAAAAGAAAAAAATTGTTTAAGTAAAACTGAACTAATTAAACTGATATCGCAAGATTATTAAAACCTATACTAATATCCCCGGCAATGGTGCCAAAAACTTGTTGGGTAAAATCTAGTTACGCACAACTCGCAAGTATACGTGGTCAACAAGTAATATAATAGTATGTAGAGTATCGTCCAACGAGAGAATTAGTAAGAAATTAATCCTCACAATTATCGACTTTATATTAATCCAAATTTTATTAAACAATCCAATATAAAATTATAATTATAAAAACTAAATATTATTAAAAATACTAAGTTCACAAAATAATCATAAATCTTAAAAACTGAAATTTCAAACAAGTATTGCAGAATTAGGCTTACAACTTCACCCTAAGCTTTACTTTGATTATTACCCTTTATTCCAGTTTAACTCACTATCCCAGTTTATTAATTAAGAACATGAAAGTAAAATTAGCCACCTCTCGATGCACTAATACCATATTAACTTAAATACACAAATTAGATAGAATTAAGATAAACACCTTAATTAAATAACTCACAATATCTCTATGTGAATTACAATCAAAGAAGGTTTAAGTTCAAGTTCTCTATCCGAGTACATGCGATGTTAAGCATATCTCTACCCTAACATTCATCAAGATTCCATTCATTCACAGAATTCAAGAACACATGTTATATTAACTAAGTCTAGACTCGTACTTCCTCTCTTGAATCCATACAAGTCCACCAAGAATTGGTGATCAAGCAATCCATAAATTCACGCATAAATTAATATAGATAAAATGAGGAATAGCTTATTAAACTGAAAATCAAAGTTACATAATCATTGTTCCACCAAAAGATCCATCATAAGCCTAAAAAGTAATTTAGTTCATCATCAATGAATTAAAAACTGAATTAATTAAAGAAAACATCATCCCAATTACAAATATAAAACTAAAGAAGAAGAATAAATCCAGAACCACCCTTCTCTATATTGAACTGCAATTGTTGTGAAATTCCTTCATAAAATCTCTCCAATGCTCTTACTGCAAAATCTATCTTCAATGATGTTAATTGCCTTCTATCATTTTTCATCTTGTTGTTTTCTTGTCAATTATATCACTAAGTCATGTATTCTGACTCTAGTTCCTTGTCAATATGAGTTCCAAGCCATATCAAACACTTATCCTCACATTCTTTGTAGCATTAGAAACAAACCGGATACTTATCTTGCGTGCACCATACGGTGGGGTGTTATCTATAAAAAGGCCAGCCCGGTGGCATGTGTTTTGTCGATGGTCCTCTTTAAGCTCCAAACTTGCCAAGTTTTTCCAAAACTCCACCCTTTTGTCCAATAGCCACTCCACCAATCCTAAACACAAAATAACACTAAACAAGTAAAACTAAACAATAAAAACAAAAATTTCACACAACTTAAGCTTAAATTAGAACCGGATAAGTAGGTATAAAACCCACTTATTAGAGTGCTATAACCGGGACTCCTAGGAAGGATCGGCGCAATCGGGGAAATATCGCCCACTGAAACCTTTGCCCGGAAAACTCCATACCGGTGATAAAGCGCCAATCCATTAGTGTCATCATCACCTCATAATCCAAAGAATGGAGAGACTAAGTCCGGTGAAACTAGTGCTCGAGACAATTCCACGAGGAAATCCGGGGATAATGACGGGAGAGGATGGAAAAGAGCGCCTCGAAACCCCAAGTATGCACAATCTCTCGGTACTCCAGGTGAAGAATGCGGTATAGAGAAAGTATCTTGAACCGGTTCCTCGAGGTGCGCATAAAGTCGAGAACCTTCATCACAATGTAAATAAACATCGGATCCTTGCTCCTCATAAATAGGGAAAAGGAAGATCAAAAACGACTTTTACCTCGTTCGCATGCAAATAGATCTAGGGGTGACGATTCAAATCCTCCGAATCTCTAGAATCGTCACATTTATATTTGGAAGCTCCCTGCTGGGAATAGAAGCGAGGAAGAAGCGGGATCCCATGGCTGGTACATCCTCCTCCTCATCCTCAACATCTGGTATCTCAACCCGGATAAGACGAATCAATGACTCCTTTATTGAAGAGGATGTCGAGCTGGACAAGACCGAGGCACATCAGAAGCTCTCCTCCTCACACCTGCAGAGGTCTTACGGGAGCTACTCGACTAGTCTGGATCCATATATCTGGACAAAAGTCTCCAAATCACCTCAAAAAGGGTGTGGTAAATTCTAACTTGGAGCTTATTAAATGCATTTTATGTTTATATGCATGCATGCATTTCTTTAACATACTTATATAATAGAGTTAAAAAGCATGTTCATTCAATGCCTAGACTCGTGAATTATTTTTGACAGAGTCTCCTTTGTAAAAAAGACTATCCACATGCGCGTAGGCATGGTGAGGTGGCCATTCAGTAGCACACCAACTCACAGTCATAAACATTCTATATGAATGAAAAATATCAAAGTCATAATCTATAATGGTAGCCTAATTACCAGGAATACTTTGCTTCACAACCTTTTCTCATTTATCCTCAAATAGGATGAAAAAATAGTAGAAAAATGTGCCAAATTGACTATTTCAAGAGTCAATTTTTTTCACTTCAATATGCTCAGCATGGTTAAATACTAACATTTACTGTGTTGAATAAATTTTATCAAGCCATATGAGCATGTATATTCACTACTATGTGTTTGAAGCATTTCAAGTGATATCTCACTTTCCGATGGTGGCTGGAAAAGAAAACATGTATACATTACCATGATATTGCGAGAACACTTATGCGATGATGGATGTTATAGAAAATAGCCGAACTCAATAGATCCGAATAAGAAATCTCGGATTCTCTGTGCGGCTTCAAGTGAAAATGACTTGTGAAAGGGAAAGGCCACTGTAATATAACCCACGGATGGTAGTGGGTGTACTCGTGGCATTGCGCAGTCCACATGGCTACCACAGGTGGTCCCCACCGCTTCCGGCTCGATCAAATTTGAGTTACAAAGGAGTTCCCACAAGGTAAAAAATCAAATCGGGGAAAAAGATGCTACGCGACACGCAACAATCGTGATCCCAATACTAAATTCCACGTCCTTTCGATGAAGATCCACATAATTCTTTTTATCGATCTGTATCGTTTGTATACATTGTCGAATCATTTGGATCTTTTTTAAAGTAGTCATAAATACCAACTCAGTCCCAATAATGTTGTTTAACCCACCTCATCCCAACATATTGGAAGCGACACTTTAAATCCATATAATGCTTCAAATGGAGCCACACCTATACTTGCACGATAAGCTTGTTGTTGTAGGGAGAATTCCACCAATGGTAAATACTTATCCCAACCGCCCTTGAAGTCTAGGAGGCGAGTCTTAATAGATCTTCAAGAGTTTGAATAGTCCTCTCTCGATTGTCCGTCTGGTTTAAGGATGGTATCTTCGAAGATAATCGTAAATCCGTGCCCATAGCTTTTGCAAGCTAACCCAAAATCTTGAAGTGAATCTTGGGTCACGATCCGAAACTATGGATACTGGCATGCCATGCAACCTTACAATCTCATTTTCATACATATTAGCAAGATGTTCAAGGAATAAGTCTCCGTGTCGGCAAGAAATGTGCGAGACTTGGTTAATCTATCAACAATAACCCAAAATAGCATTTATGCCTTGAGAAAGCGTGGGAAAACCCGTAACAAAATCCATGGTAATATGTTCCCACTTCCATTTTGGAATCTCAAGTGGTTGCAATGGACCCTTAGGCACTTGATGCTCCGCCTTTACGTTGACAATTTAAACACATTGAGATAAACTTTGCAATCTCTCTCTTCATATTGTTCCACCAAAATGTATGTCGAAGATCATGATACATTTTAGTACTTCAGGATGAATTGCAAATGGTGTATTGTGTGCTTCCATCATTATCTTGTACTTCAAATCGAATCGTTAGGAACACAAAGTCAGAGTGGACTCAAGTATTCCTTCTTCATCGATTCTTGCTTACGGAATAACACCTTCTTGTACTTTCTTCTTCATAATCATCACTCAAGGGTACGTGGCTTGAGCAACTTTAACTTTCTCGATTAAAGTTGGTTCTATACATATACTTGACATCATTGCATGGGTCCCTGAGTCTTGAATTCTATTCTCATCTTTTGTAAATCACACAAAATGGGCCTTTGTGTTAACAACATCGCTTTTCGTTCTCGCGTATGATCTTACTACTCAATAAATCGCCTACTACCGTTCGCTTTTCGGGATGGTATTGAATAGTGTGGTCGTAGTCTTTCAATAGCTCGAGCCAGCGTCATTTTGCCGCGTGTTGAGTTCTTTTGGGTGAAGAAATATTTGAGGCTTTTATGGTGCGAATATATCTCCACTTTCTCCCGTATAGATAGTGCCTCCGGATCTTTAGCGTGAAAACAAGCTGCCGCTAACTCTAGATCATGAGTAGGATAATTCCTCTCATATTCTTTAAGTTGTCGCGAGGCATAGGCTATGACTTTCCCACGTTGCATGAGAACACATCCTAACCCTTTGCCCGAAGCATCGTTGTAGATAACAAATCCATTTGAACCAGATGGTATTGTTAGAACAGGTGCCGAAATAAGTCTCCTCTTAAGCTCTTGGAAACTCTTCTCGTATTCTTCGCTGCAAACGAATTTTGTATCCTTCCGAGTTAGCTGAGTTAATGGAGTAGCGATTCGAGAAAACCCTTCCACGAATCTTCGATAATAACCAGCTAGGCCCAGAAAGCTACATACTTCGGTCACCGTCTTCGGTTGCTCCCAACTTTGTATTGCTTCAATCTTCGCCGGGTCAACAGATACTCCATGTTTTAACACCACATGCCCAAGGAATGCTACTTCCTCAAGCCAGAACTCGCATTTCTTCAACTTGGCATAAAGCTTATTTTCACGAAGCCTTTGGAGTACCAGCTTCAAATGGTGCTCATGATCTTAACGACTTTTAGAATATATGAGGATGTCATCAATAAAGACAACAACGAACTGATCCAAATAATCCTTGAATACTCGGTTCATCATATCCATGAAAGCCGCAGGAGCATTAGTCAATCCAAAAGACATGACTAAGAATTCATAATGCCCGTCATAGAGTTACGAAGGCGGTCTTTGGAATATCCTCGATTCTAATCTTGGTGATGATATCGAGCGAAGATTGATCTTTGAAAAGAATTGTGCTCCTTGAAAGCGGTCAAACATGTCATCAATACGAGGTAGTGGATACCTATTCTTGATGGTGACATGGTTCAATTCCCGATAGTCAATACAAAGTCGCATACTCTCGTCTTTCTTCTTTATGAATAAAGCAGAGCACCCCAAGGAGATGTACTAGGGACGAATGAAACCGATGTCCAACAACTCTGTAATTGTACCTTTAACTCACGAAGTTCAATAGGAGCCATTCGATATGGGGTTTTAGAAATGGGCTTGTATGCGGGTTCAAGATCAATAAAGAATTCAACTTCACGTTACGGGGTGGCCAGAAGTTCTTCTTGAAATCGTCGGAAAGTCAATAACAACAAGAATATTATTCAAATTTGGCGTGTTTTTATTCAAATCCATAACATGGGCTAAGAAAGCTTGACATCCGTTTTTCAATAAGCGAATAGCTTTATGATTAAATATAGCGATGATTGATTTTAATGGTTTAGTTTCTTGAATTGAACAACAAAGTTGTTTAGGAATATGAAAACTAACAACCTTATGAAAACAATTAATTTTGGCATGATGAGTAGTTAACCAATCAATCCCTAAAATCACATCAAAAGCAAGTATCTTTAAAGAGATAAGGTCAACGGTAAGGTGATGGTGCCAACTTGGATTAGACAAGATTTATAAGCGGTGGATGTGGTGAAAGTTTCTCTAACAGAGTCTCCACAGATAAGTCAAAGTCTAATTTCTCCGAGTCAAGTTTAAACATTCAAAGACAAGCATAAGAGATAAATGAATGGGTAGCCGGTATCTAGTAAGGTATAAACTTCACAAGAATTTATGATTAGCTTACCCGTGATCACCTCATTTGGGTTCCTCGCATTTTGACCGGTCATGACAAAACGCTTCTTCCAGAACCATTGACTTTGACTTTTTTGGGACATGACCTTTTGAGTCACCGTTCTCATTGAACTAGGTTTCGCCACCGTACAATCTCGAAGCGATATGTCCTTCCTTTCCACAATTATAGCATACCTTGAGCTGTTGTTGGCGGTTTGGGGTGATATGTCCCTCTTCCCGGCATTTGTAGCATACGATAGGTGGTAGTTCTCTCTCCCTTAGAACAAGTTGTTCTTTGGTCTTTGTCGTCTTCACATGGTCATTGTTGAATCTCCTCTTTTAAAATCTCCTCCCAGACTCGCTTCTTCTATTCTCATGGCCATGACTACTACTACTAGAGTGGTTACCATTTTTGTCCGTCATTTTCTTTCTCCATTTGGTTATCGTTATTACATTGATTGCTATCTCCAGTATGATCCTGGTTGTGGTCTCTCGGTTGAACGTACTCGTTATCTCACTCTAATAATTGAGCCACATTGACAACATCCGAATAGAGAAAAATTTATGAGAAATGAGATCTCGGCGTATGGCGGGTTTCAAACCTCTTAGAAACATCCGCATCATCGTTCCTCATTCTCCACCAAATGAGGTGCAAACCTGGATAACTCTACAAACTTTGCCTCGTACTGGGACACCGTCATGTTATTTTGTTCCAGTCTAATGAACTCCACTTCCTTCATATGACGAATACTTTCAAGAAAGTACTTGTCATTGAAAAGTTTCTAAAACGTCTCCCAAGATATCTTTGAGTCTTTTAATTTGGATGGAGTGCGCTTCATGATTCCACCGATGTCTGCCTCATTACGGAACATAAAGGTGGCGAATGGAACCTTATGTTCTCCGTGCATCTCAAGACATCGAATATCATGGTGATTTGTTTAACCCACGTTTCTACCTTAATCAGATCCAGCTTTCCCCAGAATTCTGGTGGTCCCAACTCTTTGAACTGCTTAGCTGTGACAACCCGTTAATTACTATCATTTCCTCCTCTGTATTTTGAACACGAGTCTCCTCGTCGATTTTGCATGAAGCGCAAGAAGCTTCTAAACATCCCATCGTTCATCATACATTCGGTGGGTGTTGTTCACGGGAGGAACATTGTTAGCTTTGTTGCACGTTCTCCTCGTTTAGGCGTCTCCACGGTCTCATTTACTCTTTGTTAATATTCTCGATCGACATTCTCAAATCACGCCATAAAACAAGGGTTAATTAAGGAAATCAATATATCACATAATATCCTATATCTTGACCAACTAACAAATAAGCTTAGGTAAGACACACTAGCGAAGGATTTACTCGTCTCTCCTCTCTAGTTCTATTTCCCGATCTCCGCCAGAGATCATATCCTAAGCTCGATACCAAGCTGTGGCGCCCCCCAAAATAGGTATACATCACCCATTCGAGTTGTCAATACATGGTATGCGTAAACAATTACAACTTTATTAATACAACATTAAAGCTGTGAGTTTAAATACAAATATTATCTTCTAGAGAATATCTATACCCAAATAAATCCTCATCATAATTATTTATACATTATTTTACAAAATGGTGAGGACTACTAAACAACTATCTCTCAGTAACCATCATTCCATACCCCAGGCTACGTACTCATTACATTCTCGCCTCACGAGAAGAAAAATGGAACAAAAAGGAAAAGGAGTGAGCTCAACTAGCCCGATAAAGAACATTATGACTAAGATAATATAAAAAAAATTATCGTTAGTCTTCAATGAGGGAAAATCTCGAGAGAATATAATAAACAACAAGTTTTAGATCAATATTAAGTAGCGGAAAATAATAATTCATAGAAGAGTTACGTAGAGAATGAAATCTACTAGTATCTATGAATTTAACGATCCATCAATGATATTTTATCCTGTAACATAAACATCAATCATATACACATCTTGAATCATATATTCATCGATTGGTCATGTTCATCTCAACACATATTCATCTTTGCACTACTGACCAAAGATATTCATAATAAAATCAACCATCTTTTTCTGGGCCAAAGATATTCAATAACATCATCATTTAGGGTGAGGATGATGAAAATATTTTTAAAGAAAAGCGAATCCGATTGAAACAAAAGAACAAATATTAAGGATTCGTACTTTAAACAATCCGAGTTCAAAAATACTTCATAAATAATCATACTGAAGTAAAATTCAAGAATGATCAAAACATGGATACAAACAAAGTTAGTATCCATAATAGATATTTTGGACGAAAAGGGAAAAATTTATTTTTCGATGAATAGTGTCGTATTTATGAATAGTGCCGTATACGTGAATAGTAACCCCGACACAAAAAGTTCCAAATTTGATTAAAAGTTCAAACTAATATTTCGGCATAATTATATTAAAGAAAATAATATCATTTTAAAAAAATAATATCCCTTACCTCGAAAGAATAGTACTTACTTAATTTGGACTCTTGAATAAAGTCTTTGAAGAAACTTTATCAGTATAGAAACACTCAAAGTATCAAAATACTCACAAGAATCGCTCAATATATAGATAGAGAAGAGAGAGAAAACTTCAATTTCGGTGTAATTTTAAATTCTAACCTAAGCACCTATTTATAGAAAAATGCTTAGAACACCAAAGCACAAAATTTAATAAAATATTATAATAATTACAAATTTTCCCTCGCCCACTTTTACTAATTGAACTTAGCACTTTGCACATGTTTGTGTAGCCCACAAAACAAAAAACGTTTTTCTTATTTAAATTATTTTAAACTTCCAAAAATCAATTATTTTGAATTTTGGAACTTTAATAATTCATAATAAATAGCCCTTTATCAGAAAAATTCAAACCACATGTCCTTTCCATAGAAAATTTCATTTTCTACAACTTTGTAAGTTTAAGTTTTTCAAATTCCAAATGAAATTGAAGAAATCCACAAACAAGTGATTTTATAAGCTATAATCAAATTTCGGTAAGAAATGGGGTTCACAAACATGAAAAACATGTTTTAAATATTTTTAGTATCAAAATACTCCTCCTCCTCATATACTCATATATCCTACATTCATTGTAAAAATATCACCATTATTATATTATTAAAAATATAATAATATATTTAAATGAATTATTTTATCGAAAAAGATAAAATATTTATTTTCAACAATTGTCATATTAAAAATTTTCTCCATCTATATCCACATAAAATTAATATTTTCCTCATCATATAAATTAATAATTAATTATTCACAAATAATATTACAGAATCATAATATCGACAACCGAGGGTTCGAGGATAGAGGGGCTTTCAATAAGGATTTCTCCTTCATCGCACATGATTAGATGACCTAACCTCTCCTTAGAGCGAGAACTTTCTGGACATTGCCAATAATGTTATCTAATAATATAATTGAGGATAATATGAATTATTGCTCAGATAATGGAAAATATTGTGTAATGACAATTATTGAAACAACGATAATATAAAATATCAATGCGGTAATTATTGAATCAATAAAATAAAATCTTTGAAGCGATAATTATCGTAACAATTATTGAGTAGTGTCTTTACGTAAGAATCAATAATTGGTGCAATACCGTAATGTCTTCTTGTGTTTTAACCACAAGAGTATTTCAACAGTATTAACGGTAATAACTACGCCGTTATTTATAACTAACTTATTCTTGTCGTTTTCTTCATCCAATCGCTTTCCGTTATGGGGCCCACACAAGGCTGCGCTGTCGTACGAATATTCCCCGACAGCAAGAATATTCCACGACCAAACGAATATTCCACAACAACAATGAATATTTTATAACCACTTGCTTATTTGAAATATTTACGCATTTTTACCCATAACTAACCACATTAATCAAATCAACCCTTACTATTTCAAAATAATAAATAGAGGAATTTAAATTTCATTTATTAATAATTTGGGGTCTTATAGCCCAGTTGTAATAAAAAACAAAAACAACAAACACATTTCTGACCTTTCTCTACATAAATAAAAACAACAAAAACATTCATACACCCTTTTACATTCAGCGTTGAACCTCTTACACCAAGTTCGAACTATGTAGACCTGATCTCTTCTTCAATAGGAGTACGTAGGCAGCCATTCATGGTTCGGTCTAACCCCCTACCAAAATACAAAGACTTGTCACATGGTATTGGGATCAAACTTCAATCCACCACATTTCATCGGCTTCAGACAAAAGGGATGGAACTACCTGGCCTCCCCATAAATGTGAGAGTTGGCGACCATCTAAGCTGCAGTTGATTCCTTGAAGAGAAACACCAATCCTTAAGAGATGGAACTAAGCTGGGCTCCTTTTAAATAGAGACTTGCCGCCACCATCGTGGTACGGTTAATCTCGAGAGGAAAAGCCACACTCCTCTCCACATCTATATACATAAACCAGTCCCAAGACACCAAAGAGGGTAGGGATATACATAGATCAATGATCCATTCTGAAAGATCCTATGACGTCTCAATGTCCACACATCAAGGATGAGTTCAAAATACATCAAGATCTCAAGCACTGAAGAAGAAGGCAAATATCAAGCAAGTATTAAGGCACAATTGAAAGGGAAGTGAATCAAAATATATTTTCCTGCCATATATAATGTTGTTTGATATATACATGTGTTGTACATGAAAAAATGGCTAAGTTAGTCTATACAGGAAAATACAAGTCTATCTACGGATCTGTATGTATGCGGACTATCAGATCTAACATAGCATCTCTCTCCGAAGAAGGAGGTAACACTGCAAGCTCCTGCCCAATGTTATCTACACGAGCTACTAGATCCGAGGCCAACTGCATGGTGGCATGATGCTCATCAATGTATGCACTCATATCGGTAAGGATGCCAATCATAAGGGATCTCAATGAAGTACTATCTCGTAATGGCCATATCCGGGCAAGGATAGGCAAAGTATCCGCTTCTATAATCAATGCATCTCTAGCTGATCTGGCCTCATCTCTCTCCAATAGAGCTGCGCCTCTCCCATCAAGCGTTGTCAACATCAAGGCCCTAACCTGATATCTCTCAAAGGTCATCAGATGAAGACTCTGCTCTAAATCGTGTTGAATCTTTGAATCACAGAGTGCTTTTCGTCTTGGGAGAATCCATCACAACTACTGGCAACCCAGTGGTCAAATCCTCCTTGGTGGGAATATAAGTCTTTGTTGGTCATTTTACCGATCAATATATGCGTGCAAGTATACACGGTCAACAAGTAATAAAGAGTAAGTAAAGTATCGTTCCCACGAAGAATTAACTAATAAAGTTTACCAAGCACTAACCCATAACCATTTTAGTCTTATTTAAACGAATGATTTAATATAGTGATGAAAACTATAAAATTAAATAATACTAACTACCCCTAGAATGAAATTATATAATGAAGACTCGAGATTACAATTTCCCCTATTAAATCATTTAAATCGATACACTTGATAAGTGGATTTTATATACTAAATGGTGTCCATTTCATGCTTATTTGTTGCTAATTTCTTGTGTTCATGTTTGTTTTTACTTGTTTTATGTTCTTTTTTATGTGTAGGATGGTTGTTGCGACATTTAACATTATACTTGGAGTCAATTGGGATGATTTGGAGTCAATTGGTGCAAATTTGGAAGAAGTAATGAAGCTTAGAAAGTGATTTAGCATAACACACCCCCACGAAAAAATGAACTTTTTTCTTTATGTATACCCCGTCTTGGTGGGGGTCTTCACCAGGAATTAGCAGAAGGGTAGCCCGTCGGGGTGGGCCTATTTAGCACATACACCCGCCAGGGCGGGGGGTGTCGAATTCTCTGAGACTTATGTTGAGCTTGAAACTCTTATTTGACATGGTTTCTAGCATATTGGATTGTACATGGACTCTACTTGATGGTGAATTTAATTTGGGACTTGTGTGTTGGACATCTATTACTCAATTAACAACGAATTCAACAAGACACAAGGGCATATTACGAAGATTAATCTCAATTTTTCTAAGGAAGCATTGGAGGAATATTTTGAGGAGATTTTGAAGCGATTGTAATTTTAGGCTACGTGAAGGGTGTTTTTCAATATTCTTCTTCTTAGGCTATTATTTGTAATTGAAAGAATGTTTTCTATGATTTATTCAGTGTTTATTTCATTTATGATGAACTAATTCACTTTTTAGGCTTATGATGGATCTTTGAGTGAATCGATGATTTTGTAACTTTGAATTCCAATTCAATAATCTATTTCGGTTTATCTATATTAATTTGAGCTTGAATTTATGAATTGCCTGATCAACAATTCTTTGTGGATTTGTATGGAATCGAGAGAGGATATTCAAATCTAGACTTAGTTAATATAGCATGTGTTCATGAATTTTGTGAATAGCAGAATCTTGATTAATGTTAAGGTAGAGATATGCTTGACATCGCATGTAATCGGATAGAGAACTTAATCTTAAACCTTCTTTAATTGTAATTCACATAGAGATATAGTGAGTTAGTTAATTAAGGTGTTTAACTTGTTTCTATCTTAATTATGGATTTAAGTTAATACGGTATTAGTGCATCGAGAGGTGGTTAATACTACGTTCGTGTTCTTGATTAATAAATTTGGGATAGTGAATTGAATTGGAATAAAGGTGTTAAAAATCAGAGTGAAGCTTAGGGTGAAATCATAAGTCTAATTATCCATTTATTGTTTGAAATTTCAGATTTTGATATTTATGATTGTTTTGTGGTAGTTTGTTTATTCTTTAATTTAGAATCTTTTATTATAATCATTGAGTTGAATAGTTTAATAAAATTAGGATTAATAGGAAATTGGTACTTGTGAGTTTAAGATTATTGCAAGTTGATCTCTGTGGGAACGATACTCTACTCATCACTTTATTACTTGTTGACCACGTATACTTGCGTGTTGTGCGTATATAGATTTTACCCAACAAGTTTTTGGCGCCATTCTTTGAGGGACAATTTAGTATAAATCTTAATATCTTTACAATATCAGTTTAATTAATTCAGTTTTACTTAAACATTTTTTTAATTTTGTTTTGTTCCTCTTATTTTAGGTGTTTGAAGCGGTTTATGTAAACTTCGGTCCAAAAATCCGGACTTCTTTGCCTTTTGAGGGCGACATTGAGAAAAGGTTTAGAGGTTAAGTAAGTGGATCAAGGAAGCAAGGCAAGAATTTGAAACATCCGAAAGAAGAAGGAAATGGCGGTAGAAGATCGAGAAAGCATTAAGGGACTTCGCCACACCAAGGTGGTGAGCTGCGATGAGCCAAGCATCACCGGAGCCCTCAATAGCTATAAATACATTTGAAATCAAACTGGGATGATTCAAATGATTCAAAATTGAGTTCGATTTGGGGATTGGCAAATGACAATCCGAATGAACATTTAGTCGACTTTTTGGAGATTTGCGACACCTTTAGGTATAATGGGGTGTCGGATGATGATGCGGTTAGACTTCGCTTGTTCCCATTCACTTTACTGGGACAAGGCGAAGAGTTGGTTGCATTCTCTCTGGCGGATCGATCACTACGTGGGAAGACCTAGCTCGAAATTCCTTGCCAAATTCTTCCCGCGAAAACTACAAAGATGAGGAATGAGATAACGATGTTTGAAGCAACAACATGGGAGTCGTTATATGAGGCATGGGAGAGATACAAAGAATTTCTCGAGAAAATGCCCACATCATGGATTTCCCAAGTGGCTGCAAATGAACACCTTTTACAACGGACTACATGGGAATCTCAGAACAAGTATTGATGCAGCGTCGGGCGGAGCATTCATGGCTAAGAGTTACGAGGAAGCTTCTGATTTGATTGAAACCATGGCGGCTAACAACTACAAAGTGGCCCACAATGGACTAGAATGACATGACAAGCGAAAAGGCAGGAGTGTTAGAAATATAGATGGTGTGATGAATATACAACAAGCTGATTTCAGCACTTTCAAGAAGCTTGATTTTATGGCGAAGTGCAGGCTGTGACAGAACAACGAAGTGGCAATTATATGTGAATGTGTGTGCGGAAGAGCACCAAACGGATCGGTCTGTGATTAATCCGACATATATGCGGTTTGTGGGCAACTATAATGAGAATTCCACAGAATACATACCGAATACATATAATCGAGGAATAGGAATCATCCAAATTTTTTCGTGGAGCAAAAACTATCAACATCAAGCTCCACGACCATCATATATCCCCAGGTTTCAGAATCACCAACAATCGGTTCAACATCGGAAAGGAAATCGATTTTGAGGAAGTGGTGTCGAAGTACATAACTAACTAGCAATGAGGTGACAATGAAAAATCAAGCAATGGCCATCAAGAACTTGGAAAATCGGATGGGGCAAATTGCCTTAGCACTAAATAATGAGCCCTGAGGACCCTACCAAGCGATACAGAGAGAAATCCAAAGGGTAACCACGAATAGTGTCGGGTAATTACATTGAGGAGTGGAAAACATCTTGTGGGTAATAATACAGAAAATTCAGCGACACGGGAGGACAAAGTTGATGACAGCAACGTGGGTGAAGGAAATAAGGGTGAGGATAAACAAATTGAGGAAACAAAGTTAAACGATAAGCCAATTGTTTATCCTCCACCACCGTTTCAGTAGAGGGTACAAAAAAAAATAGATAAGCAGTTCGCAAAGTTTTTGGAATTGTTCAAGAAACTCCAGATTAACATTCCATTTGCAGAAGCCCTAGAGTAGATCTTGGAGTTATCTGAAATTTATGAAAGGGATTATGTCGAGGAAAAGAAATGGGAAGACTTTGAAGCAGTTGCACTAACGAGAGGAGTGTAGTGCGGTGTTATAGCAAAAATTACCACCAAAACTTAAGGACGGGAGTTTCACTATCCATGTACTGATCGGGAATATGCATTTTAGCAAGTGTTTATGTGATTTGGGGGCGAGTGTGAATCTTATGCCATTGTCGGTATATACGAAATTGGGTTTGCCGCGCTAAAAGGCCTACTGAATATTTCATTGCGGTTGGCGGATAGGTGGTCACATATATCAGAGGCATAGTAGAGGACATTTTGGTTAAGGTGGATAAGTTTATATTCTTCATGGACTTTATCATTCTAGATTTTGAGGAGGACAAGAACATCCCGATTATCCTAGGGGAGACCTTTCTTGGTACGGGTAGGACACTCATAGGCGTAAAAAAAAGAGAACTTACTATGAGGGTCCAAGATCAAGAAATCAAATTTAATGTGTTCAAGGCCATGAAATTCCCTACGGATGAGGAAGAATGTTTTGGATGGATTTAATTGAGCAAATCATCGGTGAAGATATGAGCAAGAGTTTGGTCAACGATCCATTAGAAACAACTTTATTGGGGGATGAAGAGGTTGACGATCCGGAATTTGTGGATTACTTACGGATGCTAGATTCATTTGCCACGAGTTTAGCGATTTAGAACACCGTTTGAACCATTACAAAGCGAGGAGATAGCCGCAGAAAAATTAAAGCGCGTCATTGGAAGAGCCACCAAAGTTGGAACTTAAGCCACTCCCTAAACACCTCGGTATGCGTATTTAGGAAATTCAAATTCTTTACCTGTTATTATTTTCTACTGCACACTTAATGAATTGTAGGGAAAAAAAAGTTGTTGAGGGTGCTTAGGGAACACAAATCGGCGATTGGATGGACGATTGCGGATATAAAGGGAATTAGCCCCTCATTTTGCATGCACAAGATTACGATGGAAGATGAGGCAAAACCAAGCGGTGGAAGCAACAACGTCGACTTAACCCTATTATGAAGGAAGTTGTGAAGAAGGAAATTTTGAAGTGGTTGGATCTTGGGTATCATCTACCCGATTTCGACGATGTAAGTGGGTTAGTCAGGTCCGGTCGTCGTTAGAAAAAGGGAGGAATAAGCGTAGTGCAAAATGAGGACAACGAGTTAATACCAACAAAACAATGATAGGTTGGAGGGTTTGCATGGATTATAGGAAGTTGAACAAGGTAACTGAAAAAGACCATTTTCAGCGCCCTTTATTGATCAAATGTTGGATAGATTGGCGGGACATGAATATTACTTATTTATTGGATGGGTACTTGGGCTATAACGGATAGTCATCGCTCGGAGGATCAAGAAAAGATGACATTTACGTGCCTTATGGCACATTTGCATTCGAGGAGGATGTCATTTGGGTTATCTGATGCACTGCGCAACCTTCAACGGTGTATGATGGCCATTTTTTGGATATGGTGGAGAAAAATGTGGAAGTCTTCATGGACGATTTTTTTTGTCTATGGGGACAACTTTGATACTTGCCTAGGGAATCTGGTCATGGTGTTGCGATGATGTAAGGATCTGAACCTCGTACTCGATTGGGAAAAATGCCACTTCATGGTTGAAAGAGGGCATAATTTTGGGCCATAAGGTATCGGCTCAAAGTTGGAGGTTGATAAAGCAAAGCTAGAAATAATCGAGAAACCGCCTCCAAGAGCTCGGTTAAGGGTATTAGAAGTTTTACGGGACATCTTTGGGTTCTCTGGGAGGTTCATAAAGACTTCTCTAAAAGCAAAACCTCTATCGGTCTTTTAGAGAAGGATGCTACTTTATTTTGATGAGGAAGAAGTTAGAGTTTGAATTATTGAAGAAGAAATTGACTTCTGACCCCCGTGATAAATCGGGCAGATTGGAACATGCCATTCGAGCTAATGTGTGATGTGAGTGACTATGCGGTTGGGAAACATGTTGGGCAATGATGATGAGACAAGGTGTTTCACGCCATATAATATGCAAGCAAAACACTCACAGAGACTCAAATGAATTACACAACCACAGAAAAGGAATTGCTTGCGGTGGTGTATCGTTTGACAAATTTCAGGCATACTTGATTGGGACTAAGGTGATAGTCTACATGGACCATTGGCGATTCGGTACCTAATAGCGAAAAAAAGATGCTAAGCCACGCCTTATCAGATGGATTCTCCTACTTCAAGAGTTTGACTTAGAAATAAAGGATAGAAAGGGGACGGAGAATCAAGTAGCCGATCACTTGTCATGCAATTTGGAAAACCAAGGAAAGCGAAAGAAGGCAGATGTGAAATTAACGAATCATTCCCGGATGAGCAAGCTATTTGGGATTTCTGCGAGAGATTCCTTGGTATGGGGATTATGCAAATTTTCTTGTGAGCAACATTCTTCCACGACCTCACAAGACAATGAGAAAAAGAAGTTTCTTCATGATGTAAAATGGTACATATGGGATGAACCAGTATTTGTTTCAAGCGAATCTTGTGAAACAAAATGATTAGGCGGTGCGTGCCCTATAGTGAAGTGAAGAAATTATGCATGAGTGTCATTCATCTGCATATGGCGGGCATTATGGTAGCGAAAAGGACATCGACACAAAGGTCTTATGGCCGAATTTTATTGGCCTACATTATTTGAGGATGCCCACCATTTTGTCAAACAATGCGATAGGTGTCAAAGGGTGGGAAACATTTCAAAAGCGGAATGAGATGCCTTTCTAAGCGATTCTTAAAGTGGAAATCTTTGATGTATGGGGCATCGATTTCATGGGGCCATTCCTTCGTCTTTGAACAATCGGTATATTCTACTTCGCGATGGATTACGTATCGAAGTGGGTTGAAAGTGCAACACTACCCATCAACGATGCAAGGTGGTCCTCAAATTCCTCTGAAAAACATTTTCACGAGATTTGGTACTCCAAGAGCAATAATCGATGTGAAGGTAGTCATTTACGCAATAAGTCCTTCACGGCTCTTTTGGCGCGGTATGGGGTCAACCACTGAGGTAGCTCTGACTTATCACCCTCAAACAAGTGGACAAAGTTGAGGTGTCAAAACGAGAGAAGTTAAGAAGATATTGGAGAAAGTAGTAAATCGAAGTAAAAAAGATTGGTCGCCGATTGGATGATGCATTATGGGCATCTTGGATGCGTATAAGACACCAATCGGGATGTCACCATATCAACTCTTTATCACGGAAGGCATGTCACTTACTACCGACGTCGAGCTCTGACATAAGGCTTATTAGGTGGTTCAAAAACTCAATTTTGATCAAGCGGTTTGTAGGGAAAAAAGACTACTTCAACTAAATAAGCTCGATGAATTTTGCCTTCACGCTTTATGAGAACTCAAATTATACAAAGAAAAGGTAAAAAGATGGCACGATCGAGAAAATTATGCATCGAACATTGAATTCGGGTCAATCGGTCCTCTTGTTCAACTCACATTGCGATTGTTCCCGAAAGCTTAAGTCGAGATGGTGGGACCATTCACTATAAAGCGGGTATTCTCGCATGTGCGCAGATTGAACTCTTGATCGTAATCCGTTAGAAACATTCAAGGTCGATGGTCAGCATTTTAAAGAATTATTGGGGTGGAGAAGCCAACATCGATGTGATCACCATCACATTGGCCGACACAACAACATGAGCGAGAAGTAGTCGAAATTTGAGCGACTTAAAATCAAGCGCTAATTGGGAAGCAACCCAATCTTTAGTTTATTTATCGTATTTTTCATTCATATTTGTTAAAATATAGTTTTTATTAAATTACTAGGTAGTAGAATATAATAAAAGTCTCGTTAATCTCTCCATAATACATTATGTTATCAACAACTCACTAATTCTCATGTTTTATATCATGCGGGATGGACAAAGGATCATTAAGTGAGTTCAATGAAGCAAGGTTGAGAAAATAGGGATTTTGGCGGAAGACATGCCCGCTAGAGGGTGGGCCCATTTTGTCTACAACCCCGTAGGGGGTGGGGTCTCCAATTTTTTGATGAGACATGTCTCATGAGGCGGGCTTCATAAGCCTTGCACCCCCGCCGGTAGGGGGTCCTCAATGTCAATTACGATGTAGCCATGCCCATTGAAAGGGCGGCTTTTAAACAACTACCCCCCCGGTATGAGGTCCTAGAACTCAACTAAATTTTTGGCGATTACATATGCTTGAATCCTGACTCCATAACTTCTCCCTCAATTAAATCCCCCATAACCTTTAACCACCACCCACTACACCCACGACTTCCAATGCTCCACTACCTCTCCTCACCTCTTCAATCCACCAATAAACTACCTCACACCACCTCTATATATTACCACATCTCAGCCCATATTCCTCACAACACTCTTCAACTACACTCATCAAATTTCGAATTAGGGAATTCATAGAGGCTATTTGTGAGCAATTGAGAGGCAAGCATATCACTATTTTCAAGTTACTAAACTTCACTCACCATAATTGAGGGCCAAATTGACAAGTGTGGGGGTTAATCATTTGTGCACACCAAGTGTTTGTCAGTGTGTATCAACCAAGTTTGGAGGGGCAAGGTATTGTGAGTCAAGCAATAGAGAGAACATGTCTTCGCAACCAACTTCGAAACGCCAAAGGGGAGAGAGTTCAAGGCCGTCACAACCAACCCCGACCTTTGATCGCCGAGAAATTCGTGAGAGTGTGCTTATGCATTGCCAGGCCGGTATGAATACATGCTCACCAAAGCCCTTACACCGGGCGGGGTTGTACCGAATCCTAGTGATGGGGAGATGATGCCTCAAATCTATCAAAAGGGTGGACAAAATTCATCGAAGAGCCGAAACCCGTCGTTGTCAACATTGTCGAGGAGTTTTATGCAACACGGCGAGGATAAAGCTCCATTCAATGCGTTTGTGTGGGGTCGTTTGGTGCCATTCGGTGCCGATGCAATTAACACCTACTATTATCATTGCGGGTACCTCGACAATGCCAATATGCTCGATTCGTGATTTTGATCCGGACTATGAGGCCATACTCGAGGAGATGACTAAAGTTAAGGAACAACTTGGATCAAAGGTGGGAGGGGAGGCACGGTGTTCCACAACAAGGACCTCGGTTGGTATGGAAAAATCGGTATGCATTCTGTCGCTAAATTATATCAGATCCCAACACACCTCGGACGTGACCAAAGAGAAGGCGTTCTTGTTATGCGTAATTGTGCAAGACTTCATCATCGACGTCGGGGCCATTATACATTTCTCCATCTCTTGTTGTTTACGTGGAAATTTTTTTGGTGACTTGCACACACCTGCACTCATATGTGGGTTGTGTGTCGCAATGCGTGAGGGTGAGATGGTCGACGATGAGCCCACACAAAAATCGCTTCGTGTTGCTTGATTCTAGAATGATATAGCGGTATTACGTATGTATGGGGAGGCGATTCACATCCGCGTGGTTTGGGCTTTATTTTTTTTTCGGCCGGAAGACGAAGTTGATGCTCTGAGAGGCGTCGGAGGATGAGGATGAAGCTATGGGAGATCAAGGGCCAAGCGGTGTACGCATATCGAGGCAATATCGATCCTCGGTTCCTTGATTTCCAAAATCAAATGAATGCGCATAACAAAGCGACACGTCAAGAAATCTGGCGACTCGCATTAAAAGCAAGATCATATGTTTGATGCTATGAGCGCATCTTTTGCCTCACTCAACCAACCCTTCAAAGCTTCAACATGGGCCCAATTTCCATATCGGTGACCCGTACCCGATGCAGAGGTTTCCACCAAGTGATTGAGACGAAGAAGATCAACAACCACCTCCTCGGACTTAAGCGATAGCGAGGAAGTCCTCACGTACTTAAATTTGATTATTCATCCAATGAGGACATTGTATTACTTAAGTTTGGGGGATTTAAATTCATGTTTGCATGCATATGTAGTACTTAGGTTAAAATTTTGTCATTTTAATTTTAATGTTGCATAGTAATTTAGGAAGAATTGCATGATAGCTTAGGTGCATGCATTAGTAGCTTAGGTTATTTTTGTCATTGCATGGTTTTAAGTTTTGTAAATAGTGCATTTTGTTATCTATCTTAAAAAAAAGAAAAAAAAATTAGTTAACTATTGTGTTAACATATGTCCGGTGATGTTGTAGTTCATGTTATTTGTGGGCGATGATGAGATTGATAATAAGTTAACCAATACAGCGTTGATTACTAGAACTGTGATACAATTTGTGTTATGAGTCGAATCTTGAGCTCGTTTGAAACTGGTATAGAAAAGGTTAGCACGATTAATAAACATCTTTGTTGACTGGTTAGTTCAAATTGATACATAAATAGTTTCTAAAGGATAATGCTAGAGTAAATGAGAAAACGACAAGGATAGACATTAAAGGCAAAAATTAGGCAAGAACCTAAGTTTGGGGGATGATATGTGGGGTATATAAGTTTATAAGTATTATTTATATATATATATATATATATATATATATATATCGTGACTAGTCTTATTTCGGGGCCTTTGTTACTTGAGCAGAAATGCATGGGGATTATCTTTACACCTAAGCGCCCTAAGGTCTTTTATGGTGCAGGAGTCGTTGGTTGAAAGCTCGCTAAGGGTAGCTTTGTCGACCTAATGGGATGAGACATTGCACGATCATGTATGTATATATAAAAAAATGATGAATAAAATGGGAAAAGAGTAAAAAGCCCCCCGTATGAAAAAAAAAATAAGAAAGAAAAAAAATATATAGAAATAAAGTATAAATATCCTGTGTGAATCCCTAGGATTAGTAATTGCTTAGTTTTCATTGGAACATGTCTATTTTTGGAATTTTTAAGTTTGCACTGTATGATTCCTTCTAAGAAATTGGTTATGTATTGAATTTGAGTTCGTAACAGTTATCATGGATGTTGATCACACACGCACACTATACCAGTGATGATGGCTTGAGATTTTAGGATTAAGGCAGAATTGCAGATTGGTTTTGGTGATTGATATTGTATAGTTACTTGTTTTCGCTAAGGCCGGTGAGATAATCTTGATTCTGCGATACTGACGGATTCGAAAGATATAAATTAGATGATATTCATTTCATCTCGTTGCATTGCATAGCATGTAGTTGTTTTGTGCTCGAGGACTAGCATGGTTTAAGTTTGGGGGATTTTGATAAGTGGATTTTATATACACGAATCGGTGTCCATTTCATGCTTATTTATTGCTAATTTCTTGTGTTCATGTTTGTTTTTTACTTATTTTATGTTCTTTTATGTGTAGGATGGTTGTTGCGGCATTTAACGTATATTTGGAGTCAATTGGGATGATTTGGAGTCAATTGGTGCAAATTTGGAAGAAGTCGTGAAGCTCAGCAAGTAATTTAGCATAACACACCCCAGGGGTGGGCTTTGCTTTATTTTATGTATACCCCGTCAAGGTGGGGTCTTCACCGAGGAATTAGCATAAAGGGTAGCCCATCAGGGGTGACCTATTCTTTACATACACCCCGCCAAGGCGGGGGGTGTCTAATTCTACAGACTTATGTTGAGCTTGAAACTCTTATTTGACATGGTTTCTAACATATTGGATTGTGCATGGACTCTACTTGATGGAGAATTTCGGCTGGGACTTGTGTGTTGGACATCTATTACTCAATTAACAACAAATTCAACAAGACACAAGGGCATATTACGAAGATTAATCTCAATTTTTCTAAGGAAGCATTGGAGGAATATTTTGAGGAGATTTTCGAGACGATTGCAATTTTAGGCTACGTGAAGGGTGTTTTTCAATATTCTTCTTCTTAGGCTATTATTTGTAATTAAAATAATGTTTTCTATGATTTATTCAGTGTTTATTTCGTTTATGATGAACTAATTCACTTTTTAGGCTTATGATGGATCTTTGAGTGAATCGATGATTTTGTAACTTTGAATTCCAGTTCAATAATCTATTTCCAGTTTATCTATATTAATTTGAGCTTGAATCTATTAATTATCTGATCAACCATTCTTTGTGGATTTGTATGGAATCGAGAGAGGATATTCAAATCTAGACTTAGTTAATATAACATGTGTTCATGAATTTTGTGAATAGCAGAATCTTGATGAATGTTAAGGTAGAGTTATGCTTGACATCGCATGTAATCGGATAGAGAACTTAATCTTAAACCTTCTTTAATTGTAATTCACATAGAGATATAGTGAGTTAGTTAATTAAGGTGTTTAACTTGTTTCTATCTTAATTGTGGATTTAAGTTAATACGGTATTAGTGCATCGAGAGGTGGTTAATACTACGTTCGTGTTCTTGATTAATAGACTGGGATAGTGAATTGAATTGGAATAAAGGTGTTAAAATCAGAGTGAAGCTTAGGGTGAAATCATAAGTCTAATTATCCATTTATTGTTTGAAATTTCAGATTTTGATATTTGTGATTGCTTTGTGGTAGTTTGTTTATTCTTTAATTTAGAATCTTTAATTATAATCATTGAGTTGAATAGTTTAATAAAATTATGATTAATAGGAAATTGGTACTTGTGAGTTTAAGATTAGTTAATGCTAATTACTTGTTGACTATGTATACTTGTGTGGTTGTGCGATATAGATTTTACCCAACAACACTTCACTTTATTACTTGTTGACCACGTATACAGATGTACCATACCCATATAACATGTAATCCACAATTGATAAAATACACATAAAGACCCACATTATCTAAACCGCTATATGTCTATGCAATTTACAAATAAATAGGATTTAAGACCAAGTTCTCAATTGACTACGAGTGGTGCTTCGGTATACGTCTATCCTAAGCATGAATCATACATTCCATCACCATGTAGAACATACAAACACAAGCTAACAAGATCAGATCTAAACCCATACTTCATTTTTCAAGTTCATATGGATTATCACAATAATTGATGGCCAATCAACTAAGCAAATAAGCATGAATCTTAATAGAAAATCTCATAACAATTAATAAGACTAACAATGAAGTATGTAAAATATAAACTAGGCAATAGATTCCATTGCAATCCCAAAATAGAGTTTAACTCATAGTTGAATTAGAATCCATGATCCACAATTGAATATACATTGAAAGATACAAATGGAAGTAAAGAGAGTTAGGGATTAAGAATAGCAAATATGAGTTTCTTCTCTTGTTTCACTTCTGAACTTTCAAGGATCTTCAATTGCTTCAATCCCCAAATCTTAACTATTCTAGGGTTCTAATCTACTCTAATCTAATAAGGAAATTAAAGAAAAGAAATGAGCAAATGTAATGTAAAAATTATCTCCACAAGGGTGGAATCCCCTCTACATACTGATAATACGTCTAATATCTATGCCCTAATTGAACCCCCCCTCCAAGTTACGCTTCAATCGCACTATCTAGTGAAAAAGTCATCTCTAGTCAACTTTCGAAGTGGCGCGGCCACGCTGGAATTGGCCTGAAGTTGGGCGCGCCCGCGCTCAAGTATCAAATCGCATTTTTTTGCTCCAGGAAATGGCGCGGCCGCGCACGAAATGGCCTAGAAATCCGTGCGCCCACGGTGTTGATTTTCTGCTACATTATCCTCTGGTAAAATGGCCATAACGTTTGATCCGGTAAGAGTTACGGGACCTTCCACCTATCAAATCGAAGATCTCGACGAGATCTAAAACTTTTATTCTTTGATAATTGAGAAATAATGGACGGATGAAGGCTGAAATTGGGTTGGAAGTGAAAGCTATGCAAATGGCCACCCAAAATAGTGACGTTCAACGTTCATTGATACAAAGGTCATAACTCTTGCATCCTAACTCCGATTGGAATGATTCAAGATGTTCCGAAAATCTAAGAAGAAGCTATACAACATAATCCAAGTTCCAAGCCAAAAACATGAAATGAACATGAGAGCCCAAACGATCCCCGGATTACTTTTCCTTGCGTTTTCATACCAATAATCGCTCACATTGTTCCCAAGCTTAAGATCTACAAAACGAACACAAAATTCATGAAAAGTAACTAAGAAACATGAGTATAAGAAACTAATTCAAGTAACAGATACCGGATAAATAGGTATAAAACCTACTTATCAGTCTCCTCCACAGGCTCCCCATTGTCGGAATCAATCCCCTGCACTGTGGATACTGCCACAGTCAATGTTGTCTTTGTCGCCATCCATGCGAAATACTCTGTAGAACAACATGGATGGCTAACAAAAAATGCATCTAGCTCATGCTGATCCCAACAGGCATACAACCTGGATCTATCCTCTGCTGATAAGTGGCGAGAAGCTAAGCGCTGACTCAATGCCCCCTCAAAAGGATGGAAGTCTTAGAAATGGTCAAACGGACACATCACGACCAGTGGGTGATAAGTAGTCATACCCCTCAAACCAGTTAGAGGGAGATAATCCATGCCCAGAGCATGAGTGATAAAGCTTTAGGGTGAGCTAAGCCCTGTACACAGCAATATATCAAATGGATCTTTGATCCCTGCCAGGAAAACGGACCAAGATGCAGGATCTGTACACTCTCCGCGCTGAAAGGAGTACGACATAGGTATCTCATGGGTGAAACAATACCCGTGCCGTCTGAAAGTGCCAATCGATCTCAAGTGTGACATAAACCACACGCATAACATACGACCGAAGCGCATGTGAATACCCCTACTTGGGTAAGTCTTTTTAATATGTAGCTGATCTCAGCGTCTCTGATATGATCATCGGTACAATGGTGTGACCCTCCCTAACAGCTCTCACTGCCATAATGACGCCAATATCTAGCTCATTCAAGTACCGTGGCATGTATACATACGATAATACGCATAGTAGCAAGACATCTACTCTGGCTGAGTGCCAATGATCCTTCGATATGATGAAATCCCTGGAGTGCCATGTATAACTATCCTGCTGGGATACAACATGACTGGATGTGATCTCATCCTGCACAACTCTACGCCTCAACCCGATGAGGGTCATAAACTGTCGGCTTATGGCGTCGATGGCCATATGTGCGTAAGGTCTGTCAAATGGCAGCGCCGTTAACCGTGCATACTCCTCCAAATTAGGAGTCAACTCGTGGATGCCAAACCAAAAGACCTATCTCTCCGGTATCCAATGCTCCAGCATACCCTCTACAAAGCGTACGGGAACCTAAAACATCAGGAAAGTCATAGTATGCTGTAATAACTGATCTACAATCACCCTGTCTGAAGGTGATATACTATCATACCACGATCTCAGACGGGATGCCACCAATACTGGTGGGGTATGATTAATGCGGCTGACTGTCGAAGAAGACATCTGTGTGGGCCGTATCATAAGACCATCCAGGGGCTAATGCTGAATAACTCTAGACATATATACATATGCATAACATAATACATGCATGATAAAGAATAGATGGCAATATGATATAGGGAATGGAAAATTGTACATATATTCCTAAGTATATCATCATCTAATACATCTCTGTACAGCTAGAAATACAGGGAAATGGGGCACATACGCCCTACATCTAATAGAGGCCTATCAAAAGATATAGCGAGAATGGGGAAAACCACCCAGTGTCTAACAGAGGCCTATCAAAAGAGATAACAAGAACATACATCAGAAGAAGACAATGGTGTCAATGTCTACATCATCAATCCTGTCCACCTGATGTAACTCCTCCTGAGTCACTAGATCTCTATCCACAAGGATATCAGGCCTATACAAGGGAGGATCTGCACCAGCAAAGCCATATGGGTCACCTGAAAGGCCAGCGCCAAAGCTGGAAGGATCAAAATTATCTGCCTCTGAAGGATCTCTTCCTAAGTGTCGGATAAAGAAATGTGCCCGGTCCAACTGCCAGGTCAAACTGTCAATCTGTGTCAAATGAGTCGGATCTCAGACACAGGTTAGCCAATCCATCATCATCATGGATTCAGGAACCATATCCCCCATGAACTGAGTGGCGTGGGTCTGGGCTCTAATGGTAAGAGGTGACCACCAATGCTGGAATATCTCCTGAGTACATGGACCCTTTGATAATGTAAAACCGTTAACACCCAACAACGGGGTATCAATGACGGGTGACTGTGAAACAAGCCAATAACACCTGACATGAGGCAAAATCAGTATACGAATCTCTTCCGTGGTGCTCCTGATAGCACACTCTCCTAAATAGAGCTCACATCCTTCATCTGTGAAGAGAGGAATCCTACAGGTGGAAATCGCATACTCGACACCAGTCGGGTACCCATCCTCAAATCCAATGCTCAATTGTTCCCCTAAATAGGGAATCTATGTGATGACATCAGCTGTCAATAACCCGGTTGTAGGGCGGCTATGAGTGGAAACCTCACCATTCTGGGGACCTCATCACAAGATGGAATGATGCCATCATCATTCTTGTGGGTAGGTATCTAATCCTAACACACTCATCAGACGTAAGCATGGGAGCCTCTTATAGGCCCAGAACTGCTAACATAAAGGCAAATATCTACTGTCAGTCAATACTCTTAACCTCTACAAGAGCAATACTCACCAACAGAAATGGGTAAAATCCTAGCCAAGCCTCCGTCAAGCCCTGCGAATGCATGCGCATTCCCCTGAGGAAATATGCAAAGGTGTAGGAACCCCAATTATACTCTCTAATACGGTCTACGTGTCGTGTGGCACTGATCAAAGCGAATGACACCGTAGAAGAGTTAACTTCTATGAAGCAGCCCCTAATGATCATCAGGAATAATCATTGAAGAATGCGATCCCTTACACTCACGTCATTGAGTATGGGCTCAATCAACAACCCGATCATAGCATCTACGCTCAAAGGACCTGTATGAATAGTCTTGCCCTTTAGCGCCTCCGTTGAAACTCTTAGCAAGGATCTGATGGCAGTCGGGGTAATATCTGTCGTACAAGGCACTGATGCCCCTCTAAATTCCATACCTGTGATAAACCGCCAATCCATCAGCGTCATCATGACCTCATAGTCCAACAAATTAAGTGACTAAGTCTGGTGAAACCAGCACTTAGACAATGCTCTAAGGTAACCCCAGGGACAATGGCGGGAAAGATGGAAAAGAATGCCCCAAATCCAGTCATGCATGATCGCTCTATAGTCAGGATGCAAAGCCTGGTACATGGAGTAAATGTTGAACCATTTCCCTCTAGGCTATGTAAAGCCGGGAACCTACATCACAAAGCAGATAAACATCAGGATCATGTACTCCTCATCAATAGGAAAGAAGGAAGATCAAAATCTAGCTTTGTACCTCGTTTGCATGCAAGTAAATTGAGGGGTGTCGACTCAAATCACCCAGAAGCTCTGGGTTAACCACCTGAATACTCGGGAAGTCCCTACGGGGAACATGTGCAACAGGAGTGAGAGCCGCAACCGGTACATCCTCCTCCTCATCCTCCACTTCCGATACATCAACCCGGACAAGACGTATCACCGCCTCCAACAAACGACGAGACTGTCTAACGGAACGGGGTCGAGGTACTTCAGAAGCCCTCCTCCACACACCAGAAGTGGTCCTGCGGGAACTACTCGATTGATCCGGATCCATATATCTGGACAATAAGTCTCAAATCACCTCAAAAAGAGTGTGGTAAATTCTAACCTGGAGCTTTTCAAAATGTAATTTTATGACTACATGCATGCATGCACTATTTTAACAAACATCTACAGTAGAGTTAAAAATGTATGACTACTCAATGCCTACATTTTGAAAATTTTTGCCATAGTTTCCTTCGTAAATAGGACTATCCACATGCACATAGGCATGACTAGGTGGCCATTCAGTAGCACACCTGCCCACAATCATAAACATCCTACATACATTAATACATCACAGTAAAAAATCCGTATAGATAGCCTAATTACCAGGATTATTTTGCATTTTCACCTTTGCTCATTTGTCCTCAAATAGGATAAGAAATAGCAGAAAAAGGTTTCAATTTGACTGTTTCAAGTCAAATTTTTTCACATTGTTATGTTTAGCATGTTTTAATACTAACATTTACTATGTTGAATATTTTTTATCAAGTCATTTCAGCATGCATAATCACTACTATGTGTTTAGATGCATTTCATGTGATAAGTCATTTTCCAACGGATAAAAACTAGAAAAGAAGACATGCATACGTTACCAAGACAGTGTAGAACACTCGTACGATGACAAAATTTGCAGAAAGACAACTGAACTCAGCAGATCTGAAGAAGAGCTCTCAGTTTTCCTTCACGGCACAATATGAAATAACTTAAAAAGGCAACCTGTAGCCTTAATAGCCATCCACGGCTAGCCACAAGTCCACCTGCGGCTGCTGCAGGTGTAACTGTGGCTCCCTAGGTGGGGCCCACCCCTCTGGCTTGGTCCAGTTTGAGTTGCAAAGGAGTTCTCACAAGCTGAAAAGACCAAATCAGGAATAAAAAAGCTACGCGATTGAGTAGAATAGCCTGAAATCGTGGTTTTCACAGGCCAAATTGTGGATTTACATATCACTCATTGGTATTCACCCAAACACAGGGTACACTATACCGATGATCTCGGCAGTTGCAAATTACACTTGGAAATACCTTACACAGGTCCGATGCCGGCAATACAGGGTCATAGCCCTAAACCCATCTTTTTTCCCAGCGAAGTTTTACTCAATTCAATAATTTATGTACGCATCAACGAAGGTCAAGCAACCTTGACAATTTCCCCAATAAGGATCTTATCCATTGATTTCACATGTCGACAAAGGTCAGGCAACCCTGATGACACAAACTATTGGCAATAACTCCGACAAAACATTGGTATATCCTAGTGGTGCAAACCAGGAGAGATTATCCTCATCGGAGAGGACTGATGATGGAATATGTTTTACACATCCTCAACAGACAAAACCCATCCCCACAGAGTCTCTTGTACATGAAAGATACATCTTCAGGTTAAAGTCTGTATCAAGGATTCAAGACTTTGGTGATAACCCCAATGTCAACAATCCTAGTGATTCCTGGTAGTTGTGGATCACACGTCCATGACAATTCATCAGGCTGCTTATTTAGTGCTACCCCGGTAGAAGCAACAGGTAGCCGGCAATCATCCCACCATGTTGGAAAATAATCCAACAAACCACATACATTTGCATCATGTTTTTATGCATTGCATCATGATCATCTTGTCGTATTTCAAGTGTCTAGTATTCTTTATCCTATCCATGCCATTGCATTGCATGAATATGATAAAGAGGGGCATCTGTAGACACTCAAAATCTTCTGCCTACCTGTTACTAACATTGTAGGAAGCGCAGAATCTTCTTTCAGAGATAACACTGGAAGACAGCTCAACTTAATCCCAAAAATACCATCGAAAGTTCAGTTTCAAACCTAGAAAACATACCGGGAGTATCATTTCCCACCTCAGAGATAACCCCAGGAAAAGCAGTGCAACTACCAAAAATTCCATTGGAGAAGGCCATTTCATCTTGGAGATAACCCGGAGATGTTCAGTCTCAGTCCCGGAAACAACACCGGGAAAGACAATGTCAACCGTGGAGATAACCCCAAGGTGTGCAGTTGCAGTTCGGGAGATAACCCCGGAGATGCTCATTTCAACCCATGCAGTCAGCTTCAACATAGGGACTCACACCGAGGCACTCAGCTCCCAAACCCAGAGATAACCCCGGGAGGACAGGCACACCTCGGAGATAACTCTGAGGGCATTTAGCACTTGCAACAGCCCAATCGCAGAGATAACCATGAGCAACATTTTCTTTATCAGCCCAAACCGGAGAAAACCCCAGTGAAGGGAAAAATCATCAAATTACCACCTCAACCCCATATGGCGCCATCTCAACATACATTTTACACAACAATGTCCCACAAGAATCAAGGAGTTACAATCCCGAGTGACTACTACGCAAGGCAGAATACTGGATAGAATTTAAAGCTTGAAGACATAGGACATGGTTCCATCTTCCTGACTTCATACAACCTCTAATCCCATGTCATTGCGTAGCTCTCGACAATGGTAGTCCAAAATAGGTCTTATACACCTCAATCGGATGCTCGGATTGAAGTTCTTGCAAGTTCGAGCAGACATCACATTGCACGTGTGCACCTACTTTGAGACGGCGGGACCCATTTGAGACTCGGGCACCCCGGCGTGCATGCAGTGCATCTCTGTATTTGCGCAGTGCATCTGCTGCCTGCAGTGCCCAGTACATGCTCCCCCTCTATAAATAGAGGGCTTGGGTGGCCATATTTTAAGGGAAAACGGCAAGAAAGCCCTGTCCAATTTCCTCTGTACACACCCTATATTGAGTGTTTTCTCATTTTAAACACTTGTGAGCTCACATATAGCTATTTTTTTTACCGGCGGGAGCCGAGTGTTCATCCATTTAAAGCTATAGAAGTCTTCTTTGGCAGTCCACTGTAAGCCTTCTTACACACTTTAAAGCCTTTCTCTTCAACTTTGCACACACTTTTCTACACATTGAGAGTCGTGTTGCGTGCGTTTATGCCCGAACTTCGGTCTATGGCTTTCATTTTTGTCTGTATATATATACTTATATATAAATATATATATGGACTAACATTATCGAGTTATGCCTCGATTGAGCCTGGATTTTACATCCGGAGTGTTTATTACTTTTTATATATATATAGCGACATCATTGAAATGATAAATCGAGCCGGAATCGATATATATCATGTGTCTTTTACTGCTTTATTTACATTCCATCCCGCCTAGAGTTTACTTCGTGGCGGTTGATCGTTTTTACTACTTTATTTACATTTAGTCCCGCCTGGAGTTTACTTCATGGCGGTTGATCGTATTTATTTCTTTATTTATATTCCATCCCGCCTGGAGTTTACTTCATTGCGGTTGATCGTATTTATTTCTTTATTTACATTTCTGATCCCCCCATGGAGGTGCTTCATGGTGGTTGATCATGTCTCTCTATATATATTTACCGCTTTTATATATTTACATTTCTGATCCCCCATGGAGGTGCTTCGTGGTGGTTGATCATGTCTGTATATATATATATATATATATATATATATATATATATATAACTGCTTACTACTTTTATATAAACTGCGACACTATGTGAGCCTAGGAATCATGTGATCACAGATTCATCTACTAAATCTAGATTCGGTTCCCGTGATAGACATTTTCAGCTGTAAGCAACTTGTAAATTATTCACAATGTTTAAATTTCCTTAGATGGCTTTCATGCCCATGAGGAGTTTGGTACTGCTATATATTATTTTCTAGAAGATGCTTCGCATCTCGAAAATAAAACCAACCAAGCCGAACATTTAATAATAAAATGGAAGTATCAAAGGCCTCAATTACTATTAAGCACAGGGTTTGAAAAACCTCTTTTACAAAACATCATTTCTATATCTTTTTTAAAACTAAATTTTTATACAAATTCAAACCCTTTGTATATAGGTGCGAACGAGGCCTCGCACTACTTCTAAATAATAGCACATTGACCCACACACACACACATATTCATATAATAGTTTCTTGAAAAGTGGCAGTCACTGTGGTAACACGGATATCGGGGGGTGCCTAACACCTTTACTCCGCATAATCAAGCCCCCGAACCCTAATGAATCTCGATTTCACAGACCCGTTTAGCAGTGTTACATCACTGGTTCAATGTGCAAACCTTTTCTCGGTTGTGTTGGTGCAACCAGTTAAAAACACCAACTAGCGACTCTTACTGAGTTAAATAAATCGACATATACATATGGACATTTTCACTTGTTTTTCAAACAAATCTTACCTAACATGAGAACACCAAAGAACAAGAACAGAAAAGGCACAAATAAAAATCCCGACGTCAACACTTAGGTTGGAACTTTGACAGATAATGCTTCCCATTATTGAGAATGTAGCATGCACAACCAAATACATGGAAGTAGCTGACATTTAGCTTTCTTCCTTTTTACAGTTTGTAGGGAGTCTTCTTTATCATAGAGTGTATAAACGATACGTTCTGAGTGTAGCATGCAGTGTTGACAGCTTCTACCCAAAAGTATTCAGGAAGAGGGGCTGCTGCTAGTAGAGTTCTTCTAGCCTCTATCAACGTTCTGTTATATCTCTCTGCTACTCCGTTTTGTTGAGGGATTTATGGAGCTGAGAAGTTATGAATGATGCCATTTTCTATGCAGAACTGGTCCATCTCAAAGAAGTCGAATTCTCTGCCATGATCACTCCTTATAGCCTTAATTTTCTCCACTTTCTCGTTCATCACTAGTCTGAACATTTTGATTAGTTGGGAGCTAGTTTCATCTTTTGAGTTTAGAAAGAACACCAATGTGAATCTGGTGTAGTCATCTACTATGACTAGTGAGTATCTCTTCCCTCTAAGGCTTGTTGTTAGAATTGGCCTAAAAAGATCCATGTGAAGCAGCTGCAGAGGTTTGTTAATTGAGTTGACAGTTTTGCTCTTAAATAAGCTTCTAGTCTGCTTTCCAAGCTAACAGGCATTACATGTCCTTTCTTTGACGAAGCTGAACTTGGGTAAGCCTGTTACTAGGTCCTTGGAAGCTAGTTTAGACATTATTTTAAAGTTAAGATGAGACAATCTTCTATGCCATAACCAGCTCATTTCTTCAGATGCTTTAGCCAAAAAGCATATCGTCTCGTCCGAGCTTAGTTAATCAAGATTGACAGTGTAGACATTTCCTTCTATTGTTCCAGTCAGCTTTATAGAGGATATCTTCATATTTCTGACTTGACATTGATTGTTGAGGAAGGTGACTTGATGACCCTTATCGCAGAGTTAGCTTATGCTCAGAAGATTGTGTTGTAAGCCTTCCACATAGGCTACTTTATTGAAGGACATTGCTCCATTCCCAGCTGAGCCATATCATCTTGTCTTGCCAGAGCCATTGTCTCCAAAGATAACTGATGGACCCTCCTTCTCTATGTAGTTAGATAGAAGGGCTTTGTTCCCTGTCATATGCCTTGAGTATCCACTTTCCAAATACCAGGTTGTGATCGTGGAGCTTAGTTCTTGTGGTAAAATAAAACTCTCATTTTGGTACCTATACTTGCATGGGTCCTACTTTGTTAGTACCTTTGGGAACCCAAACTTGCTTAATTCAGGGTCTCATATGCATAGGATTATGGTAGCATATTGCAGCCTTATGACCAGTCTTATTACATACAAAGCATCTAATATGATGCATGTTTGTGTGTGTGTGTATGGATTCTTCCTCCATTTGGACTTATGTGGTTTCTCAGCAATCCTTCCTTTATACTTATTCTCCTTTTTTCATGTGTCCTTGTGTTTCATGATTTGTGATAAGTGTAGCCTAACTCTACTGTTCATTCCCAGTTGGTTCGTGGAGTTGATTTTACTCTACTCTACGACCCTTCGAGGTTGGAGATGAGGGACTGAGTTACTCTTCTCTCTTCTGAAACCTAAGCCATTATGAGATCCTTTATTCCTTGGAATATAGATTGGATCTGAAGAGGGGGGTTGGACTAGTTCTCCCTTCTATGAGGATTTCACAAATGTAATGTTTCTACTAAAACTTGAAACATTACTAGAGCTAGTTTCCTTTATCTTTTCCACACATGGTTCTGAGGTGGATTCCCCAAAACCTAAACATGTTCTGTAAGATGCACTTCTCTAACTGGAGATCAGGGAGTCCATGGAAGAAGATGATTATTCCATGTAGAGATTGTCCTTTCTAGTTCCTCAATTTTAGAGGTTAGACTTGACTCTCTTTCTGCACTAAGTTCATTGGTCTGTTTTAAAAACTTATTCTCATCTTCAAATTTGGAGAGAGAGTTAGTACTTAGAAGAGTTGTTTCCAGTTCTTCCTGAACTTTCTCTTTCTCTCTTTGAAGAAGAGAATAATCTTTGGACAAAATTCTAAACCGTTTCATGTATTAATGTAGATCAGATGTTATGTCATGTAGTGCAGTTCTTAAGTCATCAATATCTACATTATGAGAGTTAAAGTCAAATACCTCATCTATACTTACTTCAAGTATGTCAAAGCTCTTCTTATCCTTTTCATGTTTGGCCATCAGACAAAGATTTTCCATTTGAGGATCTTCATCATCTCCAAATTCGGGAGTTGAGTCATTGTCTGAGTCACTCCATAATCCTCCGGCTATAATACCCTTGTCTTTCTTTTGGAGCCTCTTATTGCCTTTGAATTCTTTCTTTGGATTTGATTTCCTCTTTACTTCTTCTCTAAGAGGTTTGTTGCAATTTGCAATGAAATGACCAGGATTCTTGCAGTTGTAGCATAGGTCATTTATCTGTTCTTGGCTGTTGTAGTTGTTGAACTTCTTAGGTTTGCTGCTTCTGCCTTGACGCATGAACCTTCTGAGTCTTCTCACCAACATTGCAAAGTCCTCATCATCATCATCATCATCATCATAGTCAGAGTCATTCTTAGTGTTAGCTTTGGAAATTTTGTTTGTTGCTTTTAGAGCAATCCCTTTGTCCATCTTTCTTCCTTCAGAAAGGGTTTTTGCTCCTTTAGTCAGCTCTAGTTCATATGTGAGAAGGTTGCCATATAACTGTTGAACAGTCATTTCATGGAGATTCTTTGATTCTCTAATAGTTGTGGTTTTAGCATCCCATTTGCTAGGTAAGGCTCTCATGAACTTTATGATTAGATCTTTATTTGGATAGATCTTTCCAAAGGCTCGAAGAGAATTAAGCAGAACATTGAATCTTTCATAGGTGGAAGTAACTGTGACGCCCCTAAATCCGGGTATCTTCCAACCCGACAGATGGTGCTCCACGGTACTACCATTCACACATTCATTCAATTGAAAAGTCTTAAAAGGACGAATATGTCTTCTATATATTCAAAATAATATTACATTTCCTCAGGTTCTTTATAACTCATTCATTCGTTCTGGTCATAATATTCAGTATATTACAAACATTCACCTATACTATTACATAATTAAACTAATGGTTCGTCTTCGCCTTGCCCTTATCCTTGTCGGAGCCTTCGGTCCGCTCGATCTTAGCTATGTTCATATGGTTCAAGCAAGAGTGAGCATGACTAGCTCATCAAGTACTGCAATTCTAATAAACAACATGCTTGAAACATAGAACTCATATATCTTTAGTAACTAAACAATAGTTACGAAGTACTATCAATAATTCAAAATAACACTTCTTTTCATTCATAACGTTTTACAACAATAATATTCAGTAAAACATCAATTACAATCCAAGACCTTGAGCATTTTATAATTTCTTTTGAAAAAGACGTCCCGGCACTAAGTCTGACATTACTTACGAGCACGTCTAGGTGATCAGCCTATAGTACTCTATGTTGATCAACACTACATTCATTAAACGTGTGTACGTTTAAGTTGTGGCAACCTCACGTGCCTGTCGTTAAACGACAAAAACATTTTAGCATACCCAGTCTTCGATTGAAAACTACACCAATATAACTCGGTAAACATGAATAATGCTTGACAGATTCATAATACAAGTCTAGCCAAAAGAATTGGCTTTGACTTCATCATTCAAGACTTCATGCGAAAGAATACATGAATTACAAAGCTTGTCCAGACTGAACTAGAACAAGGGGTAGAATACTTGCCTTCAGCGTCTGCTTACTGATTATTACACGTACACTTTAAGTCTCTAAGTCTCTATAATACATGATCATATAACGTACCACATTAGGTATTACATAATCAAGTAGGTATATTATTATATCTTAACCTTCATCTCAATCTAAATTCTGACTTAGATCTGTTATTATGGTTTCCGGCTTTTCATTACGTCATTCACATTACGTTTACATTCAATTGGTTATTAACTCTAATCATCATACATAAGGTTTAAAAGTACCTTACAATATCTTATTATTAAGTTCCTCAGTTTATTATTACTGAGTTACTGTTCAAGTTGTACTCATAAACATTCTTTACTGTCCACTTCCTAGGGTTGGTATTTGCTTGGCTACCCCACCATTCTTTCTGTAACTTTCTATTGCCATGAAGCTTGAGTTAACGATATCTTTCGAGAACCGGACTCGATTATGTCTGGTGCAAGTCTTTGTTCTTCATGTCATGTTTGTGGCGTGAGTTAGCGATGTGCTTTCGAGACCTTTGTCTTTGCGGCCTTCGGCACCCCTCATATGGCCTTAGGTTGGCGCCGCGACGCCAACTCTGTGCCTTAGAAAATTTGCAGCTTTTGTAAATTTGGCGAAACTCCCGGACGCATAACTTCTTCGTTATAAGTCTGAATTGGCTCGTTCAAAAGCCTACGGTTCACAAATTACATACTCTATGCATTTATGCTAAAATTTTATCTATTTGACTTCATTTTCTAAAATTTCACCTATTAGTTCATTTTTAACGAAAATAATAAACATCCGTGAACGTTCAACGCTCGTTTCTTCGTTCTAAGTCAGAATTCGGTCATTTTCGAGTCCGCAACTCTATAATGCCAAATATGATGTGTCTCCATCGAAAACCAACGTTTCCGACTTCAAACACAAAATACAACTTCCATTCCAAGAATTTCACGAATTCGACGATTATCGTCCAATCGTGTGAATTCCGGCGAAACCTCATAACTAATCATTCTAAATGGATTTTAATCAACATATAAACATTTCAAGTTACTTATTACACCAACTTATTGACAAAATAGGTTTTGACTTATTCTCATAAGTCAATGACTTATTTAACTTATGAACTATAAATTCTCATGCTTATGACTTACTATGAACTTAAGTCCATCAATCAATGTTCTCATACTATATTGAACATACTAACATCATATGACAAACATATGACAAGTTCTTCACAAGTTTATCAACTTATTTAGGTTCAAGTTGCTTATTCAACTTATTTAGCTTAAGTTCGTTCTTCAATGACTTCTTATATGTTCTTAGCATACAATCATACTTCTCTTATCACCCTACAATGATAGAGATGAATATATATTAGACAAGAGTCTTACCCTAGAAGCACTTGTACTTCTCTTCTCTTTGGAAACTAGCAAAGTACTTTTGACTTATTCTTGACTTATGTGGCTTATTCTCTCTAATCAATAAGTTACTTAACTTGAGAGGAGTTGAGAGGAATTTTAATCAAGCAATCAAATGAATTGAGAGCTCTCTATTTATAGGCAACCCAAAGTTAGGGCATTATGGTCAATTAGGCATTGCACCTCCTCAATTAACCTCCTTAATCCCACCTCCTTACTATTCATTACTTAACAACCAAGTCTACTTGCTAGCCACTTCTAATACTTGGTCATCACAACACTTGCTCACCACTTAAAATGTTTGCCCATCAAGTCTACCCACATTAACATGGTTTGCTCCATGGATCATGGCTTATCATATTGGGATTGCTAATTAATCTAGCTAATTCCTTGTTGGGCTTATACTACAATAGTTTGGACTCATGACATATCAAACACTTGGGATTGAGTATCACTTTCTATTGGACTTCTACCATTATGCTAATAATCCTACAAGTCTATTCCCTTTAATTAATAACCCTGACATAAATATACCACGTATAATTCTCGTATGCTAGCTCGTATACTAATTCGCAATATACGTTAATCCATTCTTTATACATACTCGTATAATACGTCGTATCATACTTACGTTCAATAACTCGCACAATGCCTACGCATTACACGATTAACACATTCTTTTCTTAACGCTTAATATTTCTAATGTTCTCCAATTAAGTCTGCATGTGAAATATTACGTTTTCCATACTTAGATTATTATTACATAATCAATATTACCTTGATATTATAACGTTATGTATTTCTCAGAAATTCAAAAATAATTCCCGAGCAGAAATCGATGAATAGTGTTTTTCAGAAAATTTCTCGAAAAGATTTTATTTTCGTCTTAGAAATTCAAACACTTTAATTCATTCACATAGTTAAAATACTACGACATTCCAACTTTTCTAGGTTATAGAACGACATTCATCTTATCAATATGTAGTAATAATAAATAATATTATTTTATTCATTACTAAAAGTATTTACAAAGGTTCGATTTTTTGGGGCGTTACAGTAACATTTTCTCCTAGAACATGGGCAAAACATTTCATATTGCGTTGAGTCAAAGAGATTGCTTGTTTTCTCTATCTTCTTTAGTTCCTTCATGCCTGATGAGCAATGCCTCCCACACTTCCTTTGTTGTTTTGCTGTTAACCACATTTTTAAACATATCGTCTTTTAACAATTGAAACAAGATGTTCTTGGCCTTCTTGTCGACTTGGACAGCTTTCTTTTTGTTGTCAGTCCATTCTTCTTTGACCTTAATCTGAATTTTGTTTTGGTCATCTGCAGTAGGTGCAAGCTTGGTAGGAATGTAGGGCCCATTTTGAACAGTTTCAAATAGATTTTTATCTATTAAATCTATGTATGCTTGCATACGAACATTCGAGTTGGCGAATTTATCTTTGTTGCACATAGGTTGCTTGCTGCCTCCTCCAGTCTTTGATTCGCTTATCAGATGTGTCATTGGATCTACTTGAGCTTTGTAGGCTATTTGATAGAACCTGCTCTGATACCAATTGTAAGTTCCCAGAGGCACAATAGTTATCTAGAAGGGGGGTTGAATAGATATTTTAAAATTCTTTTAATCAAAATACTTGTTTGTATTGATAATAATTTAAACACGGCGGAATTAAGATTAGTTTGTTTTCCCTTCAAGATATAGTGATTTAATAGGAATAAAGCAGTTATGACAATTATAGCAATTATGGTAAGAATATAAGAGACACAGTGATTTTAAGTGGTTCAGAACACTTAAAGCTTCTAGTCCACTCTTCTACTCCTTGAGTAAGAAATTCATTAAGAATATCTTTACAACTTCTGAATCTCACAGATTCCTTCGAGACCAGCAGTCTTGAAACTACTTAGTTCACTTTTGAACTCTTCAAGTCCAGCAGACTTGGTACTTCTCAATTCACTTAGAACTCTTCAAGTCTTTCTGACTTGGAACTTCTTACTTCACTTAATAATAGTTGAGTTCTTGAATGGTGCTTCTCAGTTGTCGTTAAGCTTGTGTTCGAAAAAACTGAGTAGCTGAGCAAGCTTTCTTTTTCAGATCGTAGAGTTGATCGTTGAGTGTGCTTCAGCTTTTTGTTTAGTGCTTGCTTGATTCTTTCATCTGCTAATGTTTTGTATATATGATGTCTTTTGAAATGTATCCATTGAAGACATTCGTTGAAGCATTAAATGCATTTGACATTTCTGAGCTTTGATGGAGACTTTTTGCACAACTTCTGATTAGTAGTCTGGCCCACTGACACAGCAGACTGCTATCTCACCTAACACCTAAAAAGGTGTTTTCTGCTGACCCATAGTATTTTCCTTAGCTTCTTCAATACGCTTCTTTGTTACATACTAAGGATGATTGTTGTGTCATGGGGATTCGTGATACTCTCAATGTCTATAATTCATTCCACATTTGTTGACTTTTATTATTAAACAAATGGACAAGGCTCGATGCTTCTGACGCAGATAGATGATATACTATGATCATGATCGTGGTATCTTGCCACCTTGGTACTTGATCTGGTGCTGAAAGATGAGAACACTATGATTTCTCTTAAGTGCTGGTACACTACGATCTTTACTTGCTTAACTTGCAGACTCTACACTTCCGAGAGCACACTACGAATTCTGAGTTGACCTTGCAGGAGTTTGGACCACTCTACGATTTCAGAGAGGCCCTTCAAAGTAGACACATTACGATCCTCGATGCTCTACGAATTCTTCCTTGTTTTCTACAATCTTTTTGATCAGCTTAATATGCTACGATTCTGTTGAATCCTATCTATTACACTTCAAGACATAGATCAACCTAACAACTTTGATCTTTTCTTCTATACATGCATTTACGGAATGATAAACGTTAAAGACCAGATCAACCTAACAAGTTTGATAAATCATTAAGTCCTTGTACATGTATTCTTTTAAGGACTTTACATAAAATCATGAATATTTACTTTCAACATCAAATCTTAAATATGTAATCTCCCAACATGGACAACTAGAAGTAATTGTGTCAGACAATGCTAAGAACCTCAGCAACAAAATGATTGAGGAGTTATGCAGTAAATTCCACATCAAACACCTCAACTCCATCATCTATAGTCCAAAGATGAATGGTGCTATTGAAGCGGGTAATACGAACATCAAGAAGATAATGAAAAAGATGTCCGCCAATAACAAAGGATGGCCTGACTTCTTGTCTCCGACTCTATTAGCCTACAGAACTTCAATGCGTACTTCCACTGGGGCAACCCCTTAGTCATTAACCTATGGGATGGAAGCAGTGCTCCCTATAGAGGTGGAAATGGAATCCCTCAGAGTGTTGATAAACGCTCAGCTGGATGAAGACCAATGGTTACAAGATAGGTATCACCAATTGTCTCTAATAGACGAAAGGTGAGCCAGTGCTATCTTCCATGGTTAATTATACCAACAAAGGATCGTCAGATCCTATAACATAAAAGTCCGGTAAGGTAGTTTAAATAACATAACTTAGTTTTGAAGAAGATCATTGAAAACGAAGATGAGTGTAAGGGAAAATTCGCCCCAAACTGGGAAGGCCCGTTTGTTGTTAAGGAGGTATTAACAGGAGGTGCTCTCAGATTACAAGAAATGGACGGCGATGAATTTCCACAGCTCATCAACTCAGACACAGTGAAACGGTACTATGTTTGAGGTTACCATCAAACAAACATCCTAGTTTTGGATCACCAGATTCCCAGTCACTTCAGGTTTTCTAACCCTTCACTACATATAACCCTTCTTCATACCCATCTGCCCCATTAGGGACAAACACACTTTTCAAACCAGCAGCCTGGTTTTCGGATCATCAGATCTTTCACTCCACTTTATTTCAAACCTCTCAGGTTATCCCACCAGGGATTGAACCTTCACACCTGCACTTTTGTCCCACCAGGGATAAAACTTTTAACACCTGCAGTTTGTCCTATATATGCGATCAAACTTTTCACCTGCAATTTGTCCTGAACATGTGATCAAACTTTTCGGCTGCAATCCATCTTACATATGGGGCGAAATATGTAGGCAACCATTTTTAATGGCCCGATCACACCATAAAAAAATAACAAAAACAAACACGTCTACACACTTCTACACCCTTTCACATAAAAACATTGAACCTCTTACACCAGGTTCGAACTACGCAGACCTGATCTCCTCTTTAATAAGAGTACGTAGGCATCCATTTATGGTTTGGTCTTACCCCCTACCAAAATACAAAAACTTGTCACATAGTACTGGGATCAAACTATAATCCACCACATTTCATCAACTTCAGACTAAAGGGATGGAACTAACTGATCTCCACACACAAATGGGAGAATTGGTGACCATCTAAGCTGCAGTTGAGTCCTCAAAGAGAAACACCAATCCATAAGAGATGGAACTACCTGGGCTCCCCCATACAAAGGAGTACCGGCGACCATCTGTGGTACGGTAAACCTCAGAGAGGAAAGCCATACTCCTCTCCACATCTACATACAGAAACCAGTCCCAAGACACCAAAGGGTAGGGATACACACAGATCAACGATCCATTCTGAAAGATCCTGAGACATCTCAATGTCCACCCATCAAGGATGAGTTCAAAATACATTAAGATCACAAGCCCCTTAAGAAGCATTCAAATATCAAGCAAGCAACAAGGCAAAACTAAAAGGGAAGTCAATCAAAATATATTTCCCTGCCATATAAAATGTTGTTTGATATATACAATATGTATTGTACATGACAAAATGGCTAAGCTAGTTTGTGCAGGAAAATACAAGCTCATCTACAAATCAGTGTATATACGAGCTATCAAGTCCAACAAGGCATCTCTCTCCAAAGAAGGAGGTAACGCTGTGAGCTCCTGCCCAAGGGTATCTACACGATCTAACAGATCCACGGCCAACTGCATGGTGACATGGTGCTCATCAATATATGCACTCATCTCAACAATAATGCCAGTGGTAAAGGATCTCACTGTAATACTATCTGTAATATATGGCTACGTCCCGGGAAGATATGGTACCATCCTGCTCAACAATCAAAGCATCTCTGGATGATCTAGCCTCATCCCGCTCAGCAATAACGGTGTCTCTATGAGCAAAAGCATCATCTCTCTCCAATAGAGCGACATCTCTCCCAGTAAGAGCTGTTAACATCAAGGCCCTAGCCTGATCTCTCTCAAATGTCATTAAATGCATGCTCTGCTCTAAATAGTCAGCTGAATATGGGGTCACAGTAGCAGTCATACTGGGAGAATCCATCACAGCTGCTAGCAACCCAGCAAATAACTCCTCCTCAGTGGGAGAATCAATGTCCTCTATGGGCTCTCCACCATCAGAATCAATCACCGGCTCTGTGGATACAACCGCAGCTGATGCATTCTTTGTCTCCATCCATGCAGAATACTCTCCTGAATAGCCTGGATGGCTAACAAAAAACTCAGATAGCTCACGCTGATCCCAACAAGCATACACCCTCGATCTGTCCTCTGCTAAACAATGGCGAGAAGCCAAACGCTGACCCAGTGCCCCCTCAAAAGGATGGACGTCCTGAAACTGGTCGAACTGTGACATCACAGTCAGTGGGTGGTAAGTAGTCATACCTCTCAATCCAGTAAGAGGAAGATAATCTATGCCAGGTGCATGAGTAATGAAGCTGTAGGGTGAACTGAGCCCTGTACACGGCAAAATGTCAAATGGATCTCCAATCCCTGCCAAGAACACCGACCAAGATACAACATCTGTACACTCCGCTAGCTGAAAGGAGTAAGACATGGCTATCTCATGGGAAAAGCAGTACCAATGCCGTCAGAAGGTGCTAATCTGTCTCAAGTTTGACATGAACCACACATACAACATAACCGAGCTGCCTATGAATACTCCAACACGCAAGTATACGTGGTCAACAAGTAATACAGTGAAAGTAGAGTATCGTTCCCACGAGGAATTATTAATACAAATTACCAAATACTAACTCTTAACCAAACTAATTTTATTCGAACAATCAATTTAATATTATAAAGTAAATTACTTAATTAAACTAATTCTAATTACCACTAATTATAAATCGGATTATGGAGATTTAAGATCACAACTTCACTTATTGCTTCATTTAAGTTAACACACTTCTCATCAATTATTTTCTATCCTGAATTGTTAATCAAGAACACTAAAGCAGATAACATCACCTCTCGATGCGTAATACCCATACTCACTTAAATCCACAGATGACAGAATTAAGCAAGACACCCTAATTAACTAATCCACTATATCTCTATGTGAATTACAATTAAAAATGATTTAAAGCACAAGTTCTCTATAAGATTACATATGGCGTAAAGGCATATCTCAATCCTAAACACGAATCATGAATTCCATCTATGCAGAAATCACAAACACATGTTATCATGATCAGATCTAAATCTATACTTCATCTCTCGAGTTCATATAGATTATCACGGTAATTGTTAGCTAGGCAATTAAGCAATTAACACAAATCATAATAGACAATCCTCGCAATAGAACATAATAATTGATAGCGAAGTATATTAAAATAAACTACACAATAAGATCCATTGAAATCTTAAACAAAGAATTAGTTCATTGAATTAAAACTAAGAATCCACGCTTAAAATAACATTGAAAGACAAAAATAAGAGTAGAGTGAAGAATAAATATGTTGTCAGCAAATCTCCATCTTCCTCAAGCTCCTGCTCTTAATCTTCAATGGTCTCCAACTTGCTTCATTCTCCAAATCTCCTAGAAACTAAGGTTTTAATCCTAATCTAATCTAATTTAATCTAATGGAATCCTACCTCTATTCATCTTTTAATCCTTGTGATTCTCCCCCTTTAATATGCCTCTTTATATGTCTTTAAGTCTTCCTTGAAGTCCTTGAATCAATCAGCTCGAACCAATCCTTCTTGAACTCAAATTCTGAAAAAAAAACTACTTTTTCTGCGTGTACCCAAGCCTCGGCTTGCTTGTTGCCTTCATAATAGCAAGCCCCGGCTTGCTATGCTGCTGTTTTTGAACTCAAGACCCCCAGCCCCGGCTTGGGTATAAGGCATAAAGGAGCAAGCCCCAGCTTACTATGGTTCTATTTTCTGCTGCAGTGTCCTCTGGTAAAATGGCCATAACCTTTGATCCGAGAGGAGTTACGGTGCCTTCCACCTATCAAATCAAAGCTCTCGACGAGTTCTACAACTTTAATTCATTGAGAATTGAGAAATTATGAACGGATGAAGGTCAAAATTGGGCTAGAAGTGACTGCTATGCAAATGGCGACCCAAAACAGTGAAGTTCAACGACATCCGTTGGTACAAATGTCATAACTCTTGCATCCAAACTCTGATTGGAGTGATTCAAGATGTTCCGAAAAGCTAAGAAAAAGCTCTACAACATAATCCAAGTTCGAAGTTAAGAACATAAAATGAACATGAAAGCCCAAACGATGTCCGAATTGTTGTTTCCTTGCTTTTTCCTTCCGTTTTCATACCAATAGTCGCTCACACAGTTCCCAAGCATATAATCTACAAAATGAACACAAAATGCATGAAAAGTAACTAAGAAACATGAGATTAAGCAAATAATTCAAGTAATAGATACCAGATAAGTAGGTATAAAACATATTTATCAAATACCCCCAAACTTAAATCGTTGCTTGTCTTTAAGAAAAAACAAAACAAAACAAAAATGCAATGCAATGCAATGGAATGCAACTAATCTATATGCCTATGAATCCAACAGTAATGACAGAGATAAGTCTATTCAACCGGCCTTAGAGAAATCAAGTAAACATGATAATACATCATATCAAAACAAATCAACAATTTTCTAGTCAATCATCTAATCTTAAACTGTTATTACTGGTATAGTGCATGTGTGCTTAACGTCCATGCTAACTGATATAAAATCAAATTTAACACATAATAGATCTCTTGAAGGCATCATACAGTGTAAACTCAAGAAATCCGCAAATGAGCTAGATCCAACTAAATTTAAACATCCACCAAGTTCAAGAGTCCATTCCGGGATACTTATGCTTTACTTTTCAATACGGGGGCTTTTTGCTCTTTTTCGTCTTATTGTTTTTTTAACCATGACTATGCAATGTCTCATTCAATTAGGCTAATAGTGCTACCCCTTAGCTAGCTTTCGACCAATGACTCCCAAACTATAAAGACCTTAGGGCGCTAGGTGTAAAGACACTCCATTGGGTGTACTTGCTCAAGTAACAAAAGCCCCAAAACAAGACTAGCCACGATATTTTTTCATTCGTTTTTTCCCTTCTTTTTCTCTTTTTTTTATGAAGCTTATATATCCCAAAATTTTCCCCAAACATAAGTTTTTGTCTAAATTTAGCCATCTCCGCCTGTTCATTTTTTCATTCATTCAAACTAATATTATCCTTAAGAAGTCCATTATGTGCCAATTTAAACTTAAACAGTCAACATAGTTGTTTCTATCGTGCTAACCTTGATTATATCAATTTCAAATAGAAAAAGATTCAATTCATAACAAAATATCACGTCAAAGCTCTAATAGTCAGTACTATACTTGCCTACTCAATTTCATTCTCATCATTGGCCAAAATAAACTAAACTATAGAACAACTGGATTCATGCAGATGAACATAGTAACTAACTTCTATTTTTAAAATTTTTTATTTTTTTTATCTTTATTTTTTTTTATTTTTTTTAGATAAAACAAGAAACTAAATATAATGCTATTCAAACTATACTACTATGCAACTACTTATGCAGTCCTCCACTACTAGAAAAAGCTAGATAAGGCGACGAGATTTAGCGACGGTTAGGGCGAAACCGTTGCAATATGGTTTCTATAGCGACAGTCATGGTATGACCGTCGTTATAGGCCTTTGAAGGTAGTCTGTTCCGAGGGTCACAATTTGGTTGTCAGTATAGGACTTTTGTTTGGGTTTTTAACGAGTCGTAAGGGGCTTGTTAGATAATAGCTTTGTTAGTTCGGTTTAGGCATGCACACATCCCTCCCATATTTTCCCCCAAATCAATACCAGACAATTCTCGCCCAAATCGATTGTCACTCCATCTCATCTCACTCCATCTCTCCATGCATCTCATCTGGTCTCACTCCATCTCTTGTCACTGCATCTCATCTCACTCCATCTCTCCGTCCGGCTTGAAAGCATTCTTGCATATTGAAACTATTTGAGCAGGTAATTTCAGTCTTCAATTTATATTTAACCCTAAGTTATGATTTCCTCTATTTCTCTCCTCCATCTAACAAGCCCTAAATTTTGACTTGACTATCACCGGAGTCTTAGATAAGTTTTCAAAAGGAAGATTTAGTGCGGATCCCATTTAGCTGTGACGAGTATTTGAGAAATTCGGAACTTGATTAGACTAGCATTTTTCTGGGTAAGTGGAGTTTTTATATTGGTTTATACCTTGTGCACTTACGGTGCTATATCCATTGATATTTGCTATTTGCTGGTACTTACAATGATATTATATCTTGGTACATTCGTTTCATTTCCTTGATTGTTTGGTTATATATTCTGTTTGAAGCTATGTATGATTTTTTGAATATAATAAAGGAACATCTTTAACTTTGAGTATTTTTATCTTAGTCCTGCTACTGACTATTGTTTTCTCTGTTAATTTGCAATTGTAGAGTCTCTTGGTAGTGAGACATGACAACTTTTTGATAATTTTTTCCTTATAGTCTGCAATGCTATATTAATTGGTTACAGTTTGTAAAATTCTACATAATTTTGTTTTCATTTCAAAAGTTATAGATACAATACATATTTAAATGGTTTGATATGGATGCTCCAAGATTTCTGAAATTTGTCTTCCTTGTTAGTGCAATCCAGCAAATAAATTTCAATCGAATGTAACATGCCTTTTTTTCTGCTGGTGGTGATCGAGATTATTGTAAGTAGGCATACAAGCATAGTGTATTGAAATTTATTTTCTTGTTTGCAACAAAAGTTTCCCTTGTTGGGTGAGCTTAGGCCATGGCCTCATTTGCTGATGCCTTATCCATTCCTGGAAAGCTGCAACTTCTTATCTGAATTATGTGTCTGCAGAAAGTAAAAAAATGGTGGTCGGCTTTGTATACTTTAGTTTTACATCTAATACAATTCCTTATAGCTTTGTGTTTGTCATGGGTAGTAGTATATGCAGTATGCTACATCGTTTGACACCATTATTAGAATATTTTATTGATCGTTGTGATTGTTACAGCTCACAAACTTGATGTTTTGGGCCAGCTTGGTGTAACTCCAAACTTTATGTTGTCACCTCCAAAGGAGAAGTTAGTTGAAAAAGGCAAGTAGCTCATTTGTTTATGCTATTACTTTGTTCCCTTATAATTATGTTAATGGAACATCATTGGATTCATGTTGCTTTATATCACTATGTTAAATGTAGCTAACAGGCAGGACAAACGTTATAATTAAAAAGAACTTCCATATCCAACATTGAGACCTTGAATGTGATGTTTTGGTGTAGTCACCCTTAATTATTACCTGTGCTATTTGAAATTCGTTAGTACCAATCATCTGATAGATTGCATTGTAAATATTCTGCACAAAGGCGTATGATTTCCTCTCTTTTTTGCCTAAAATTACAGTGCCCATGGTGTTGCTAAAAATGTAGTGTATGATATAGATGTTATGGTACTACATTGAAACATGGCATTGCATGGTTTGTTCCATTAATTTTCCCCTAAATAAAATTAGAATGAAGAGATATAAATGAAACGCGAGTCTTTTCATAGTTACTATTAGGAGTTAGAGTTACTATATTTATGTAAATATTTTTGCATAGTAACAAAAATATTTATTCTCTTCATGTTGTTTGACTTTATATGTACTTGTACCAGCATGAATCCTCGATTGGAAAAGCAAATCTCTTGGTGTCTGTAGTAGAATTTGCAAGAGGAAAAATATCTAAATTATCTACGACCTTTTTGTTTTGTTTGAGTGAACTAGGAGTTTGGTTAGCATTCAAGGTAATTAATTATGATAATTAATTATCATAATTAATTATGATAGATTTCTATACGCAATATCATTCATGTGGTTGTTCAATTTGAATTAGGGACACAATATCATGGATAAGGGGTGGATGGAATTACCAAGATATTCTAGAGAATATCTTGCAGGCCTTGAAAGATTTCTAAATTTTGGTTTCGAAAAAGTGGGTATGGTCACGGAAAGAATTCCTTGTCCATGTAAGAATTGCATGAATGGAAGATACCAGATTCGAACAACTATTCATGAACATTTGATTTGTGATAGATTTATGTTTGGCTACACGAATTGGGTGCATCAAGGGGAAGATGAGATTGTTAGGGATGTGAGCAATGATGATGTTCATGACGAACCATCACAATCCGAAGATGATTATGGTATGCTTGAGATGATAAATGATATATTTAGGGATCACGGTGTCGAATTGTTAGCTGAAGCTTCGAAATACCAAAAGTTCATGTCAGAGGCCAACCTTTATATCCTGGATGTGAAATTGAGACTATCCTTTCATTCATTGTATGGTTTTTTAATAATAAAAATGTTAGCAAATGGACTGATGTGTCCTTTGATGGTTTGCTCAAGTAAGTTCAAAGTCATCATTTCCAAAGATTTGCAAACTTGCACGATAATTTTTATGAAATGAAAAAATGGTTGGAAATTTAGGGTTTGGTTATGAGAAGATTGATGCATGCGAGAATGATTTTATGCTCTTTTGGAGGGAGAATGAAAAATTAGAGTCTTGTACAGTTTGCAAATCATTGAGATGGAAGCAGGTTGAGATGGTTGTACCAGAGAAGGCACAAATAGATACAAATGCTAAGAGGAGCAAAGTAGCTGTGAAGAAATTACGTTATTTAGCGTTAGTTCTGAGATTGCGGAGGCTATTTATGTCTATAGAAACTGAAAAATACATGACGTGGCATCATGTAAAGCGACGGAAAGATGGAGTGAATCGTCATCCAGCTGACTCTGCAGCTTGGAAGCATTTGGATACAATGTACCCTACATTCTCTCAAGAACATCAAAATGTAAGACTCGAACTGTCCACTGATGGCATGAGTCCCTTTACCCATGGGTCACCGTATAGTATATGGCCAGTGACAGTTGTTGTTTATAACTTACCACCGTGGATGTGTATGAAGCAGGAGTATTTAAAATGTCGTTGTTAATACCTGGTCCAAACTCTCCATGTAATGATATTGACGTGTATATGCAACCTTTAATTGAGGAGTTGAAGATACTATGGAGTAATGGGGTTGAAGCGATGATGATCTCTACGGCACAAAGTTCCAAATGTGTCAGACCTTTGTTGTGGACAATTAGTGATTTTCCAGCTCTTGCTATGTTGTCTGGTTGGAGCACTAAAGGTAAGTTGGCTTGTCCATCATGTCAAATGAACACTCGTTCTTGTAGATTGCAAAGTAAGGAATGTTATATTGGGCATCATTGTTTTCTGGAGTCAGGTCATAGTTATAGGTTTGATACACGAAGATTTAACGGACAATGTGACCATAGTGAAGCTCCGGTGGTGCCATCAGGATTTAATTCCATTAATGTCACTTTTGGAAAGACACCCACTAGCACGAAGACCATTCCCCATGACTCAAAACATAATTGGAGGAAGAAATCTATTTTATTTGAATTTCCATATTGGCGAATACTTTTGTTGCGCCACAATCTAGATGGAATCACATTGCCAAAAACATTTGTGATAGCCTGATTGGGACTTGATGAAAATGGGTATAAGAAGAGAGTTCCCTCCAATACCCGTGCAAGCAAGCAATTCAAAGTACCTCTTGCCGGCTGCAAGCTACTCAATGTCTAAGAAAGAAAGACATGATTTCTTGCAAGTGTTGAAAAATGTTAAGGTACCTGATGGATATGCTTCAAAGATTTCACGTTGCATCAATTTGAAGGGGGGAAAGATCTCAAGTCTTAAAAGTCACGACTGCCATATTTTAATGCAACAATTACTTCCAATAGCAATATGATGTACCAACTTGCCTAGACATGTCTACTCAACAATAATTAAACTTTGTAACTACTTTAGAGAATTATGTTCCAACTAAAACACATCGGAAGATTATGAAGATTATGAACGGTTGAACAAGAAAATTCCGTTAATACTTTGCAAGCTTGAGATGGTGTTTCCTCCTATTTTCTTTGATATAATGGTACATTTGTGTGTCCACCTTGCCGAAGAGGGGAAGATAGTCGGAAATGTGAAATATCGATAAATGTGGGCTTTTGAAAGATACATGGGCAAGTTAAAAGGGTATATTCGCAATAGAAGTCGTCCAAGAAGGGTCAATTGTAGAAGGGTATATCGCTGAAGAATGTGTTACATTTTGCTCAAGATATTTGAGTTAACACAATGCTGCATGGAAACAAGTTAGAAGAAATGAAGATGGATACGAACAAGGTGAATCAAGTTTATCTGTATTCAGAAACATAGGTCGATTTTTTAATGTCCCAAAAGTTTGTACTCTATGTGGCGATGATGTCAAGAGTGCACACCTGTATGTGCTATTCAATTGTACAGAGGTTGAGTCATATCTAAGGTGAGTAAATAAAGAATGACATTTATTGTTCAAAATATTAATAACTTTTGTTAGCCAGCTAGCTATGACAAAAAATTTGTTTGTTTATTTGTTTGTAGTATTTGGCAAGATTCATATATGTTACGACGTGGAAAGCGTAAGAAAAAACCGACGCCAAGGAAAATTGACAATGCTAAGAAAAAGAATTTCCTGAATGGTTTAAGAATTATGTAAGTACTACATTATGTGAACGTAATTTTATGCAAAATTTTGTAATGGTTATTAATAATACATGGATGTAATTTGCTTATATCGCTACCATTTTGTAGATGGCAACTATGAATAATGATGCTTCAAAGGAAGTTCAAGCTCTTACATTTGGCTGAAATTTGATAGGCAGGAGAGGAGATGGTTATTTGATAAATGGGTATCGATTCCATTCTACAAGTTGTGAGAGTAAGAGGAGAACGCAGAATAGTGGGGTATATGTGGTGGCAACTAGTCGTGGATATTCCTCTGCTAGAGACCGAAATCTTAAGGAAGATGTAGTTGAATACTTTGGTATTTTGGAAGATGTTGAATTAGATTATTATGGATATGGCAAAGTTGTTCTATTCAAATGTAAGTGGTATGATAGTTTAGCACGTGATAGAGGGGTCAAAACTGATGACTATAGCTTCACGCTTGTAAATTATCAAAAGTTTGGTTCAACCGATGATCCCTTTGTAATGCCTTCTTAGGTTCAACAAATATTTTATGTTGATGATCAAAGGGATAAAAATTTGCATGTGGTTATACGAACAAAGCCGAGAGATTTATTTTAAGATGTTGAAGTAGATTCTGATAGTGACGAGTTACCCAATACCAATGAAGAATTCATCACCAGTTGCAGAAGTTGATATTGAAAACATAAATTGGGTTAGGAATGACGTTGATGCTGAATTAGTTAAAAATGGACGAAAAAGACTTAAAACTAAGCAAAAAATAGGACCTCAAATTGATACATCTCGTTTCAAAAGACGAATGATTGAACATATTGTTGATGAAGATGAAGATGAAGATGAGAATGGAGACGAAGACGAAGACGAAGACAAAGATGAAGGAGAAGATGAGGGTCCCGAAGATGAAGAGGAGGGTGATAGTGAGGAAAATGAAGATGAGGAAGAATGAAGAGGATAAAGGTCAGAATTGATAGATTTGTCTTTTTACACTTTGTCCATTTTCTCCAAAAGAGAAACTGTTACACTTTGATAGATCATTTTTGATATTATATCTTGGTGCTCCTTGTACTATTAGCAAATATCTAGACTATCTTATGTATTAGTATAATATCTAGACTATCTTATATATTAGTATAATATCTTCTGTTTCTGATATTATATCTTGGTGCTCCTTGTACTATTAGCAAATATCTAGAATATCTTATGTATTACTATAATATCTTCTGTTTCTGATATTATATCTTGGTTTTCCTCATCATCTCTGCTCTTTATGACCTTTGGTTGGATAAGTAGTTATATATGTATATGAAGATTACATATTAGAAGATGAACAATTACAATATAAGTGGAACTTGGTTGTAGAAGGCAAAATCACAGTGAGCAATAGGAAGAGAGCTGATCTTTTCCTTGATTTGTGTTATTAAAAAAAGAGATTTAACTCAAGGAAAAGATCAGCTCTCTTCCTATTGCTCACTGTGATTTTGCCTTTTACAACTCCAAGAATAAACCTAACCTTGTTATCAAGTTTCAACAACTCTACTTCAAGATTGTTCAGTAGAACTTTCTGCATCAAATAAATCAATATAACTAGTGATAATGCCCATCTCTTACAAAAAAGTAACACAGTAAGTTTAACTTGCTTAGTGATTATATAATTTGCTCAACTTGCCTGCCTTTTCTTATATAATTCTTTATTAATGCTAACCTCTAAAAATTGATCTATCAATTATGAATTGATATTCTTTACTATTCTGAATTCATATTTTTGTTTCTCAGGTTGCTTTAATGGCTTCTAATAGAATGTCTAGATCTCGTGCTAACTGTTCCAATGGCCCAAAAATTAATGATAATGAGATCCATGCCGATGAACCACATGCAGAGGAGGAAAGTATTCATGAGAATGCTGAAGGTACCATGCATATATCTACAATTATACTTACATTGTCATGAAGGAAACTTTTACACTCTTCTTTTTCTTCACTTGAATGACAACTTTTACGCTATTCTTTTTCTTTTTCATGATGTGTGGTTGATTCACTGTTGGAGATTTTCCTATGTTAGTATAAATGTGTTAAAATGATTTAGTTTTAGATAAAAAGTTTTATTTTTATTTTAAATTTGATTAGGTTATGTTCAAGTATAAATGTATAATCATGCATGTTTATATAGTGGTTGTTGATTCAGAGTAAGATTCATGTTAAGAAAGAGGCACCCCTCAGTCCTGATATTTGGTGCAAGTATTTTAAAATTGTAGTATGTGGCCCTTATTGTAAGACTTGCATATTCTTTTAAGTATTTATCAGTTTTTATTTTTGTTTTTGAAAAGATCACAAAAGTTTCTTTGATGAGTAATTTTGGCCCCAAGTTGAATGCAAAGAACATTGCCACAAAGGATGCAGCTTAAAAGCCTCTCTTCTAAATGTGCAAAACCATCTACGCCTCTAGAAACTATATCTTGCAATTGAGGTTGGAAAGATGGATGTTCTCCACCAATCTTATGTGAGTAGTCCATTGCTACTTGTAGCAGCTTCTTTAGGGGAATGTGAGTTACATAACTGTCTGGAAAAACTGAGAAAGTCTTCGTTCTCATACTGCACTTGCAATACTCCTAGCTTTCTTTTATAAACTACAAGTATCCTAGGCTGAATATTAACTATATACTGGTTTCTAAATTATAACATGCCCACTCTCCTCTAGACTGGAGTAATAGAGTGAAACCCAACTGCACAACTGTACAACTGCACGTATTTATCTGGGCTTCTTTCTTTATTTTTTCTTTTTTATTTATTTTTTTGTTTTTTTAAATTTTTCCCTGTTATAAAAATGGCATGGAATTTGGTTTTATAATATACATTCTGCTACCTTGATATATATGTATGTGGTATGGCAGTTAGAGGAGTTGAATTTGAGGATTCTAGAGGGGTTTGATAGGATCAGGGAGTTGAAGGAGACTATTAGGCTATTGGATTCGGATTTGGTGGATTCATTCACTTGAGTAGGAGTACTGTGTTAGTTCTGCAACAGAAATTGAGGCTTATATATTAAATGTTAACCAGGCTCTATCTGCAAAATCAAAAGCTACAAGCTTTTAGGCCTTTCCAGGTAGTTAACTACCTCAATTTTCATGTCGGCATGCGCAACTAATGCTAATAAATAAATAAGTAACCAGCAACCAAAAACAATTGTGTTTAAATAATGAAGTCAAACCTTGTACATGGCCAACCAATCAGTCCTGATCTATCTGTTGGACAATAAGATTCACTGCGGCATTTGCTGATGAGAATGCCCCATGAAAGCATTCTTGAAAGGAGACACGTTCCAATTTTATGGCCATCTTTAACAAAATCTAACCCAAGTCTGTCTATTTATCCAACAAAGATTCGTAATAAGAGAGGGCAGCAACCTTGCTAATTTCTACATTAGTTGCCTCTGGACAGTACTCGTCATCCAACCATTTCTGCAGCGTTACTCTCAGCCATTCTGATTCCTGCAGTGATGCTGAAACAGATTGAGCATACCTCATTCATTATGTACAAACACACACACAAATACTCTTGTAGGTCATTTATTTTTGTGTATAAAAAATGTGCATGCTTCAATGTACTCCCTCCGTTCCAAACTATAAGATATTCTGAGACATTTTCAACACTAGATGGGAACATGGTTTAACATGGTTTTCTACACTAGTGAATATTGGGAAGAACAGAACAGCTATCTCATCCATCGAGCAGGCAGTTAGCAAATATAAAAATGCGCAGTCCATGGATAAGCATGAATGCAGTGTCCATGGATAGTAGTATTCTAGTGTGCTCTTTTGATGTCTTCTTTCTCTTAACAAGAAATGAGTCTCCCGTATTTATGTATAACATCTCATTATATTCTTGTGAGTGGTTAGGAGCAGCAGAACCAGCAACTTCTGTTGAAACAAAGAGATAATTAAAGCTACATGATGATGTGATAATGCATATAACTTAAATATGGACTGTATGGTCAAATGTTGAGACTGAAGTTGTGAGTCAGCATAGAGTCCCTATATTGTCTATGTATACCATTTGAAAGTTGTTCCTTAAGTTATTTAAGGTCTACAAGGTGTGTTGTGCTAATTCGTCACTAAACTATACCAATGAAAGTATGCTTTAAATAGCAATGAACACTAAAATACTTGTATGTATAATTAACAAAGGTCGTTTGAGATGCAACTTTGTGTTATTTACAAACTAATTTACATATATAAATCATGTTATATTTCAGTTTTGTTTAGTTCATATATCTTGATTCTTTCTCTCTTTTAGGTTCTCGGCCTAAGAGGAAGCGTGGACCAACGATGGGAGCAAAGTTATGGTCAAATATCGATGCACCCAAGAAGTAATTTATGATGCAAATGGTCAACCTGTTGGAGGAGACGCCAATAAGTTAACAACTTTTCTCGGGTGTCTTGCTCGCAATGGAGAATTTTTTCCAATAAGTACTCCAACATGGTCCAATATGACAGAGGCTAACATGACAAGGGCTTGAGATGAAATTCAGGTTATTAATCATAGCATTTTATAGAATTTGACATTAAGCACTTTGAAGGTAATTAAATATATGTGTAAATTTGTTTGTTGTAGAAACGATTTACCACAGATCACCCCAATGCTAAGAGAAAAGCGATGGCTATCATAAACAATAGGTGGAGAGATTGAAGTCTAACTTAGAGAGTAATAATTTTGTGCACTGGTGGACCGTGCCAAATCGATAGATAGTGAATACTATCAACAATGATAGAGTAAATCCCAATCAATGTAATTTGTGTTGGTTGATTATTGGCTACTGATGATGATGCATGAGTTGTGTTTATTCTAATTTATGTATTATCCATTCTTACTTATTGTTATATATTATTATTAATTTATAAATACATGCAATGCAGGATATAGCAACAAAAAATTGTGAAAATCGGAAAAAATTGTTGGTAGGTCATTCGTTGGGTACTAAATCAATTCCAAAAAAGAAGCATGAATTGGTAATATTTGATGTTATTTTAATATTTTTTGTCGTTTATCATGTATTAGACTTCTATGAATAGAGTATTTCTTGAATTATGTACTATTTTTTTGTTTTATTTGTAGTACCAAATAAATAAAAAAAAGAGATTAATCGAACGGATATGTATATACAGTCCCACACTCGAAGTGATAACTCAATTTTACCGGGAGCATCCTCGAATGTGGTACGTATTTATCAATCCTCAAACAATGGGGTCTTTTAACTCTTTATTCTATATTGCCTTTAAGCTCTTTACCAAGGGGCTATATTTTGTACTTTGGTGAATTTGGGTTCACTATAGTTTTAAACAGGATTGAGAATGCCGGGTGCACTTGCTTCAGCTTGTAGGTTCAACTTGAACAGAAATGTATAATTCCTTGTTTATTTTTGTTACATTTACTGGGCTAAAAAAAATAATAATAATAAATTAGATACCATTTGGAATATACGGGAGGCTTTTCTTTACCACCCTTAGATGAGAGACTAGTACTCCATTAACATTAACCTTGATCATTTTTCTTGTCTTTATCAAGCTATACTAGTATTTCTCTAAAATTAATAAGGGGTATTAATTGAGAGGGACAGAGATTAGTTTTGAAGGGGTTGAATGTTGAATTATGCACATATAATGGCAGTCTGGGATCCTACGTTGTTGATTATGTTTGTCACTGTTTTAAGGTTTGTCGGAGACTTTGGTGCAATATTTGACACCACTTGGTTTATATTCTTTTCCACAAGTACGGAGATTCTTGTGGAATTTATTTTTTGTGGACAGCCAGCCAACAAACAATTAAATTCTCGTGCACTCCTTACAAAAGTAACCATACACACATACACCCTTTACAAAAATAAAATAAAATAAATGCTGTCTCAAGTACTTTATATAAAATCAAATTTAAAATTCTTCTAAAACTACTTTATGTTAAAATTCGCTAATGCCATAAATAATATTTTCAGCACTATTGTTATATATATATATATATATATATATATATATATATATATATATATATATATATATAAGACCAAAGGTGATAGATATATAGTTTAGTGATAGAGATCTTGATTATTTTTTTACTGCCCTTCAATTTAATTCTCAAGTTCCTCCTTCGGTATCCCTGAAATTAAATAATAACAATATAAATTAATAAATTTCCCATGCATCCTAATCATAGGGGATAATGTGTCATCATAACATTCTTAATTTGTCATTAATTTATTATTATTATTTTAGCATCAAATCACCACTACAAAAATATGTTATACAAGTATGTTTCCGTTTGTTTTTAGGGGAGAATTTAGTTTTACTATAAAGGGTATTGTTGACTTTGTTTAATAGACTTGAATTGAGTAGTGTTTGGTTTGCTTCAAATAAATAAATTATTACATTGATGTTATATATTTTTTTGATTAGCACATTAAGGCGTAATATGATTATATCAATTTCGATACTTATACGCCTATTAATGAGTGTATTAACTTATTACGTCTGTAATGAAATAACTCATAAAAGACAAAACAGTGTCTTAAAATTTATTTTATTTTTTATATACAATCATATATTTAGTGAACCAAAATTGAACGTCCGGTCTGAAATTATTAGTTTAAAAAAAGAGAGAATTACTACTATTATTTGCTACTCTTCTTTAAGTTATGTTGAACTGCCTTGTATATGTAAGTTATGTATATTTTGCCTTGTATATTTTCACAGGAAAAAATTATTGAGTTAAAGAAGACTCAGGAATCGACCGGTGAAAGCAGTAGTACAAGACGAAATGATCATATACTTGCACAAGTTCTAGAGCGACATGGTAGACTTCGACAAGGTGGAGTTGGTGCCATAACTACAAACACTTGGGGGTCTCGTGACACAAATAATGAGGTACAACGTGAGAATCAAGAATTGAAAGCTGAGTTGAAAAAGGTGCGGGAAAAAGGAGACGATACTGCAAGGAAAGTGGATGAACTATTATCAATGATGACAAAATTTATGAAGAAGTCATCAGTTCCAAATGCTCATTCCAACAATCATGTGTTACTTTCTCACTCCACTTATACTTAAAATTTTTGCTCTATCACTTTGTTTGTATGGATTAACAAGTTCACTTGATAATTAATTTGTAGGATCGATCCACAGAAGGAGATAATGGTGATATTAGTGGATGAAATAATCCTATAGAGGACCTATGACATGTCTCGTGTTGCTAGAGATATGTTACATGTGCTGCTGGAAATTTGTTAGATGTAATACTATTTTGGATAAAAATTTCTTAGATGTGATACTGAAAATATGTTAAATGTGCTACTGGTTATGTACTATTTTGATACATAGTAACAGTATTTTGGATGGTTATGAATATTTAGATGATATTATACATTAATAGACTTTATTTATTTTGTTATTTTAGTTTTAAATGTTATATTCAGATTGGATGGTTGAATGTAGTTATGTTTCTTAACAGGTAAAAATAAATAAGAAATATTGTATAAAAATAGCAAGTTCTTTAAAAATTTGGGGAAGATATAGCGGCGGCCACGACCATCGCAATACACCTCACATTGGCGCCAAATCTCACCTATATAGCGATTTTATTTACGATCGCGATAAAGAATCACAAACCATTCGTGCCAAATCACCTATAGCGACAGTCATGGTCGTTGTTATATCGATTCTTTGACTGTCGGTAAAAAGCTTCAAGCGCGTTATTGTGGAGTTTTCTGGCGATGGTCAAACCGCTGCTATAAGCAAAAAGATTGTCGCTATAGGTTTCAGCGACGGCTTATATAGCGACGGTATTCGCTATAGCATATAGTGACAGTCTTTTCATCTATAGCGACGGTCGGCGACCATCGCTATAGCTTGATTTTCTTGTAGTGCGTCCTACATGAATGCAGACATAATGAACCTAAACTTAACAATACAACATATGCAAAATAAACAAATAACATAACATAAACATGAAACTAAACTTGTAATAATGAACTAAACTAAACTCCCTCAAACTTAGAAATTACAATGTCCTTATTGTAAGAATATAGCAGTAAGTATAAGAGAACTTCCTTGTAATCAACTAAGCTTGAGGTGTTGGTGGTGATGGCGGCGACGATCATTTTCCTATCCATTGAACCTCCAATACCTGCAATGAAGAGAGACAACATGGATTAAAATAGCACTTTGGATTATAAGAGAACTTAATAAACAAATTAATTCCTATCTACTAAATAAACTAGTAAAGCATATAAATATAAAAAAATTCCTAGGTTGCCTCCCAATCAGCGCTTGATTTACAGTCTTTCAGCCTGACTTTGTCTGGTCAATGCTATCCAATTCCTCTTCAATAGTTGAGGAATCCTCCATCCATCGAAAATAATGTAACTTTTGGTAGGTTCCCTTTTGTGATGGCTTTCGAATTAAAGTCACCTAACATGCTTTTTTTTAAATAAGTGCCCAATTGAGAATGTCAAATAACGAGGTGCTTTTTCGTCCGTTGAGCCTATGATTTAATTGGGGCTTTGAGGCTTGGGAAGCACATCAGGCTCTTCTTCTATCTTTTCCTCCTCATCCCACTATGGCTTCACATTTTTACTAGCTCTCATATCATAAAGAGCCTTGCCGACGACATGACTATCAAGCGGGCACGGTTTTGCAAATCTAATTGGACCCTTGATCTTTGGCGGAGAAGGCACTTGGGGCACTAATAACATCGACTCATCCTCGTTGGTACTCATAGTTAGTTCTTCACCAACCTTATTTTCAATATCCCTACTTGTCTCTTCTTTTTCACCATCTCGTATCTCATCCAGTTGTAGATTTGGTTCGGGTACTTCATCAATCTCGGAATCCTCTTCATAACACCAATTGTTTTGAGGACAGTTGTTCAAGGCTTTGAACATTTGATCCATCTGGTTTTGCAGATTCTAAATTGTCCGCTCTTGATTAATCCTCCTCTCCTCATTTGATGCTACGAACTTGGACAACAATTCCTCCAACCTTGAATTATCTGTCTCAGTTTTGGAATCCATGTATTGAGGAGCATGGGTTGAAGTGGTGATGAGTTGTTCCATCTGGTGCTGAAAATTGTGGCTCGGTATTTCTTGACTCATCATCCTCTCCTCTTGGTTTGCTATGAGCTTTGACAATAATTCCTCCAAATTTGACTTTTTTTCTTGTGGCAATGGAGGTTGACATGAGAATTTTGGTAGATATGTTGGATTTAGAGCGTAGTATTGGTCTTCATAATTGTAGCTCTATGATGAATCCGAGTGATACCCTCAAGCTTGATGATAATTGGCATATGCACACTAGTTGATGTAGTTACCACCATATTGTACCGGCCCAAGACTGATGGTACATTGATTACTCGGGTGATTGCCAGCACAATAATTGCAAGTAACTGCTATCCTTCGATTACGTTGGGCTATGAGAACATCCAACCTCTTCAAAAGTGTTTCAATTTGTGCTGACAAAGTAGAAAATACATTGAGTCCATCAATTCTTGTGTCCCTTGGGCGAGTCATACTCGAATATGGCCGTTGATAATTGCATCCAGCCATGGTACCTGAAAAGAGAGAAAAATAGGAAGATAAAAAAATGTTTAAATTAAGACTAATTTGATTGAAGTTAATATTGGCAAAAAAATATTAAACTAATTCCTTGGCAATGGCGCCAAAAACTTGTTGGGTAAAATCTAGTTACACACAATACACAAGTATACGTGGTCAACAAGTAATACAGTGAAAGTAGAGTATCGTTCCCACGAGAAATTATTAATGCAAATTACCAAATACTAACTCTTAACCAAACTAATTTTATTTAAACAATCAATTTAATATTTTAAAGTAAATTACTTAATTAAACTAATTCTAATTACCACTAATTACAAATCAGATTATGGAGATTTAAAATCACAACTTCACTTATTGCTTCATTTAAGTTAACACACTTCTCATCAATTATTTTCTATCCTGAATTATTAATCAAGAACACTAAAGCAGATAACACCACCTCTCGAGGCATAATACCCATACTCAATTAAATTCACAGATGACAAAATTAAGCAAGACACCCTAATTAACTAATTCACTATATCTCTATGTAAATTACAATTAAAAAGGATTTAAAGCACAAGTTCTCTATAAGATTACATATGGCGTAAAGGCATATCTCTATCCTAAACACAAATCATGAATTCCATCTATGCAGAAATCACAAACACATGCTATCATGATCAGATCTAAATCTATACTTTATCTCTCGAGATCATATAGATTATCACGGTAATTGTTAGCTAGGCAATTAAGCAATTAACACAAATCATAATAAACAATCCTCATAATAGAACATAATAATTGATAGCGAATCATATTACAATAAACTACAGAATAAGATCCATTGTAATCTCAAACAAAGAATTAGTTCATTGAATTAAAACTAAGAATCCACACTTGAAATAACATTGAAAGACAAAAATAAGAGTAGAGTGAAGAATAAATCTGTTGTCAACAAATCTCCATCTTCCTCAAGCTCCTGCTCTTGATCTTCAATGGTCTCCAACTTGTTTCATTCTCCAAATCTCCTAGAAACTAAGGTTTTGATCCTAATCTAATCTAATTTAATCTAATGGAATCCTCCCTCTATTCATCTTTTAATCCTTGTGAGTCTCCTCCTTTTATATGCCTCTTTATATGTCTTTAAGTCTTCCTTGAAGTCCTTGAATCAATTAGCTCGAATCAATCCTTCTTGAACTCAAATTCTGACAAAAACTACTTTTTCTGCGTGTACCCAAGCCCCGACTTGCTTGTTGCCTTCATAATAGCAAGGCCCGACTTGCTATGCTGCTATTTTTGAACTCAGGATCCCCAGCCCCGGCTTGGGTATTAGGCATAAAGGAGCAAGCCCCAGCTTGCTATGGTTCTATTTTTTACTGCAGTGTCCTCTGGTAAAATGGACATAAAGTTTGATCCGAGAGGAGTTATGGGGCCTGCCATATATCAAATTGAAGTTCTCTACGAGCTCTACAACTTTTTTTCTTTGAGAATTGAGAAATAACGAACGGATGAAGGTTAAAATTTGGATGGAAGTGACTGCTACGCAAATGGCAACCAAAAACAGTGAAGTTCAACGACGTCCGTTGGTACAAATATCATAACTCTTGCATCCGAACTCCGATTGGAATGATTCAAGATGTTCCGGAAAGCTAAGAAGAAGCTCTACAACATAATCCAAGTTCCGAACATGAAAGCCCAAACGATGTCCCAATTGATTTTTCCTTGCATTTTTATACCAATAGACACTCACACAGTTCCCAAGCATATAATCTACAAAATGAACACAAAATGCATGAAAAGTAACTAAAAAACATGAGATTAAGAAAATAATTCAAGTAATAGATACCAGATAAGTAGGTAGAAAACCTACTTATCACCTGCAGGATAGGAATGATCATACGTGGTGGATCTCAACGTCTCTATCACAATCATCGGCACAATGGTATGACCCTCCCTGACAGCTCTCACTACCATGACAACACCGATATCCAGCTCATCCATATACATTGGCATGTACACTTAAGCCACTACACACATCATGAGTACGTCTACCCTGGCTGTACGCCACTGATCCTCCGACGTGGTGAAATCCCCGGAGTGCCATGCATAACTGTCCACGAGAGCCAAATATGTCAATCAAAAAATGCTGGGACACCACATGACCGGATGTAATCTCATCCTGTACTACTCTACGCCTCAGCCCGGTGAGGGTCATGAACTATCGGCTCATATCGCTGATAGCCATCCGCGCCAAGGTCTGTCCAGTGGTAGCGCCGTCAACCGCACATACTCTCTAAGGTGGGAGTCAACTCCTGGGTCCCAAACCGCAAAACCAGCCTCTTCCGGTACCTAATGCTCAAGCATACCATCTACAAAGCCCACTGGAACCTGGAACATCAGGAGGGTCAGGGAATGCTGTAATAGTTGATCTATGGTCACCCAGTCTGGAGGTGACAAACTATCATGTCTTGACCTCAGACGGGAGGCTACCAATACTGGTGGAGTGTGATCAATACAACTAACTGTCGAAGAAGACATCTGTGTGTGCCGTATCATAAGACCATCCAGGGTTCAATGCTAAATATCTCTGGACATACATATGCATAACATAATACATGCATGCTAAACAATAGATGGCAATATGATGTAAGGAATGGAAAACAGTACATACATTCCTAAGTACGTCATCATCTAATACATCATCTCTATATAGATAAAAATATAAGGAAATGGGGCACAGACGCCCAACGACTAACAGAGGCCTATCAAAAGATATAGCGAGAATGGGGTACAACCACCCAGTATCTAACAGAGGCCTATCAAAAAATATAGTGAGAATACACATCAAAAGAAGACAATGGTGTCAATATTTACATCATCAATCTTGTCCACCTGATGTAACTCCTCCTAAGTCATTGGATCCCTGCCATGAGGAATTTCAGGCCTATACAATAGAGGATCTGCACTGGAAAAACCATATGGGTCATCTAAAGGGTCAGCCCTAGAGCTGGAAGGATCAAAATTATTTGCCTCTGAAGGATCTTTGCCTAAGTGCTGGATAAAGAAATGTGCCCGGTCCAACTGTAGGGTCAAATTGTCAATCTGTGTCAAATGAGTCAGATCTCGGACACAGGCCATCCAATCCATCATCATCACAGATCCAGGAATCATATCCCCCAAAATCGAGTGGCGCGAGTCTAGGCTCCGATGGTATGAGGGGACCACCAATGATGGAACATCTCCTGGGTATATGGACCCTTTGACAATGTAAAGCTGTCAACGCCCATCAATGGGAAATCACTGACAGACGACTGCGACACAGGCTAATAACGCCTGGCAGGAGGCAAGATCGGTACACAAATCTCCCCTATGGTGGTCCTAATAGCACACTCTCCCAAATAGAGCTCCCATCCTCCATCTGTGAAGAGAGGAATCCTACGGGTGGATATCACGTACTCGACACTAGCCGAATACCCATCCTCAAATCTAACGGTTAAATGTTCCCCAGAATAAGGAACCCAAGTGATAGCATCAGCTGTCAAGAACTCTAACTATAGACGACAATGGGTGAATCCCTCAGCTATAGGAACCTCCGCCAGTATAGAGTAATGCCATCGCTGTCCTCGTGGATAGTGTCGATGTCGGGATTTTTAGTTGTCCCTTTTCATTACTTGTTCTTTGGTGTTCTCATGTTAATGTGAGATTTGTTTGAAAAAACAAGTGAAAAAAGGTCCGACATGTATAATGTCGATGATGGACTGTTAAGAGTCGCCAGTTGGTGTTTTTAACTGGTTGCACCAATGCAACCAAAAAAGGTTTGCACATTGACCCAGTGATATGACACTGCTAAACGGGTCTGTGAAACCGAGATTCATTTGGGTTCAGGGGCTTGATTATGCGGAGGGAAGGTGTTAGGCACCCCCCCCCCCCGACATTCTTGTTGCCACGGTAACCGCCATTTTCAAGAAACTGTTATATGAATGTGTGTGTGTGTGTGGATCAATGTATAATTATTTGAAAGTAGTGCGAGGCCTCGTTCACACCTATATACAAAGGGTTTGAATTTATAGAAAAATTCAGTTGTAAGCAAGATATAGCAATGAAGTTTTGTAAAAAGAGGTTTTTCAAACCTTGTGCTCAATAGGAATTGAGACCTTTTCATACTTCTATTTTATTATTAAATATTTAACTTGTTTACTTTTATTTTCGAGATGCGAAGCATCTACGAGAAAATAATATACAGTAGTGCAGAACTCCTCCTGGGCATGACATCCATCTAAGAAAATTCATACACTGTAAATAATGTACAAGCTGCTTACAGCTGAAAATGTCCATCATGGGAACCGAATCTAGATTCAGTAGACTGAATCTGTGATCACATGATTTCTAGGCTCACATGATACCACAGTTTATATGAAAAACAGTAAGCAGTTATTTATATAAAAGCTGTAAATATATATATATATATATACAGACATGATCAACCACCACGAAGCAACTCCGTGGGGGATCGAAAATGTAAATATATAAAAGCATATATATATATATATATGATCAACCACCACGAAACAACTCCATGGGGGATCAAAAAAGTAAATAAAGCAGTAAAGACGATCAACCGCCACAAAGTAACTCCATGCGGGACTAAATGTAAATAAAGCAGTAAAAGGCCTTGAAGTAAATCAGAATGTAAAATCCAGGCTCATTAGATAAGTTTGACAATAGTTTTATAAATAAGTATATATATATATAAAAGCAAGTAAACGCTCCGGATGTAAAATTCAGGCTCATCAGATATGTCTGACAACAGTTATATGTATATATATATATATATATATATATATATATATATATATATATATATAAAAGCAAAAAACACTTGAGACATAAGTTCAGGCTCAATCGAGGCATAACTCGATAATGTTAGTCCATATATAAATATATACATATATAAGTATATATATCTGAGACAAAAATGAAAACCATGAATAGAAGTTGGGCATACACACACAACACGACTCTCAATATGTAGAATAGTGTGTGCAAAGATGAAGAGAAAGGCTTTATAGAGTGTGAGAAGGCTTACAGTGAGCTGCCAATGCAGGCTTCTATGACTCTATATGGATAAACACTCAGCTCCCGCCGATAAAAATATAGCTATATGTGAGCTAACAGATGTTTAAAATGAGGAAACACTCAATATGGGGGTGTGTACAGAGCAAATTGGACAGGGCTTCCTCGCCTCTCTTTTTTTTTCAAATGGCCACCCCAAGCCCTCTATTTATAGAGGGAGGAGCCGCAGGTGTACCTGCGGAAGCCATGATTGCACTCTTGTTTGCCTGGGTGCCCCTGCTCTCTGGGTCCTATCGTCTTGAAATACGTGCACTTGTGCCTCGTAATGTCCACTCGAACTTGTAGAACTTCCAAATGACACCCCCAAAATAGGTATACATCACCCATCTTGGGTTGCCAAATACATAGTCTTGAATACAAATACAAACTTAATTATACAACATGGTGTGAGTTTTAATACAAATATTATCTTCTAGGCAATATTCAAACTCAAAATAAGTCCTCATTTATTATCACACTATTTCACAGGATAGTGAGGACTACTAATGCAAACATCTGGACTGTCACTCCTTTCCTCGACTAGTCCCGGCTACGTTCTCATTTTCTGAAGAGAATAATGAAAGCAAAAGGGTGAGCTCAACTAGCCCAGTAAGAAATATTATGACTAAGATAATGCGAGAATAATTTATCATTAGCCTTAAACGATGTTAAAGCGATAAAATATAATAAACATCAAGTTTAAGCTGCGGTAGAACAAGCAATCCATTAGAAGAGTCAAGTAGAGCATGATATCTACTATCTTCTATGATTTAAAAAGATTTTTCATCAACTTTCATTTGAGACTCGACAATAAATAAACCACATCATCGAATCATCCATGCACCACGACCGAGGATATTCATGTAATCATCGATGGTCATGATTATACCGAATAATCACATGGTCATAATCATACCAACAAATTTGTCCATCGATGAAACTACTAGAGCCGATGAGGACTTTTACCACATCATTTGTAACATTACGGGTCATGATTATACCGAATGATCCTGGTTATAATCATACCAATCAACAGTTCATCTATGCACGTAAGCAAAGATGACTTGCATCACAATATAAGCATGAGGATGATATGATGATATAAAATTCAATAAAATAAGTTCAAGGATAAATTTTAAAGACTTTAATAATTTAATTTATCCGAGAATTCAATAATGTTCAAATTGCCAACATGATCTTTGCTTTGTGGAGTAAAATTCAAGAATGATATTGTATCAAAAATGATTTGGAATGAAAAGAAATCAATTTTTATCATGAATAGTACTTTGGGTGAATAGAATAATAGTACCCAGTGAATAGTACCCATGAATAGTACTTCGTGAATAGTACTTTATAATAGTACTTTATGAATAGTACTTTATGAATAGTACTTTATGAATAGTACTTGTGAATGAATAGTACCCATGAATAGTACTTTTGTGAATAGTCTTAGTATAAATGAATAGTACTCATGGGACGATACTTTCGGCATGAAAAGCTTAAAATTTAACAAGAATATGCAGAAAATATCCTTGTGAAACAATACTAGATGAAGCACAAATTTCAAGGATATTCTACTAATTTCATGGAGTATAGAAGCAATACTTTAACAAGATGAGAGTATAATCAGAAATACGAGGCGAAATAATATTACTCACATACTAAGAGTATGGAAGAAAATATTATTCCTATGAATCTTGAAAAAAAATAATATCCCTTACCTCGGAAGAAAATTTGGATCTTTGGAATAGTGAGGTAGCAGACTTCTCTTCTTCTTTCTCTTTATAGATTCGCTCTCTATAGCTTCTCTCTCTATAATTGCTCTTATGAGACTTAGTGAATTGGTGAGAATGAAGGACTAATGAGCTTCTATTTATAGGAAAATATAGTTTCGATAATTGCACATTTTGGGGCTCAAAATATTACAGTATAATACCATCAAATTTTCCTTCATTTTTAATTTAGTCCTGCAAGTATTATCAAACTTGCACCACCTCCCCTAATAGTACATCATGTGAATCAATAGTTCAATCATGTGAATCAATAGTTCTATTCATGTGAAAATATGAATTATAGTATAGTACCTTCATCTATACCGCCATTTTTAACTTAATCATTTAAGTATTATCAATCTTGCACCACCTCCCCTAATAGTACATGAATGTGAATCAATAGTACACACATGTGAACAAATAGTTATAAACATGTGAATTAATAGCAATTAATTGCTCATTTATTCGATTAATTACCGATTGGTCAATATAACTTCCAGACATCAATTATTATCGAAATAAATGTTGTTTTCCACTAACACTAATAATCCCAACACAATGGAACTATCAATTTCATCTTTAATCAACACGAACTTATTCATCATTAATATTATAACTCACAATATTTAACAACCGGTCGTTCCGAGGGAAGAGGGGCTTTCAGATAAGGATTTCTCCTTATTGGTAGCTTGATTAGGTGACCAAACCTCTCCTTGATAGAACTTTTAGACATTGTCGATATTGAAAATAATAATATGAATAACTTTGTCGTCTCAATTATTGATTTAATAATATAAAATATTATATGAGATGATCTTTGTGACAATAATTGAATCAATAATATATAGAGAGATATGATCACGAAATTCTTTGTAGCAATAATAATTGAGTATAATTGAGTGACTTCTCACGTAAGCATCAATAATCAATCTGGTGTGCTACTCTTATGCGACCACGCGTATTCTACTTTACTTTTACTACTAGGGTAGTTCAACGGTTTAACGGTAAAACTTTCGTAGTTATTTTTATAAAAGATAATTCTATCATTTTCTAACTATGATAATACTTCCGTTATGGGGTCCACCAATGATTTGTGCGTAAATACGAATATTCTCTTAAAAGCGAATATTTCCCGACCAATCGAATATATTATATAACCACTTGCTTACTTTGAAAAATTTGTAAATATTACCCACAACTATAACATTATATCATATCCACACCATAATATTCAAAATATATTTTGAGAAAATTAATCTTTATTCATAAAAGTTGGGGTCTTCTGACCTCCCTTCTTATGAAATTTCATCCTCGAAATTAGGGTTATTACTTGGTATGTCGAAGAGGTGAGGATACCTTGATTTCATTTGATTCTAACTCCCGGTCATTTCCTCAACATCGTGGTTTCTCCACAAAACTTTGACTTGAGGTATAACTTTGGAGCATAGAATATGATCCTTCTTATCCAAGATTTTAACAGGTACCTCTTCATACGTTAAATCTTTCGCTATCTCGTCGGTTCTAATTGATAATGTGGTTTGGGTCTTTCACATATTTACGTAACATAGATATGTGAAAAGCGTTATGAACACGAGAGACATACTTAGCGGTAAAGGCGAGTCTATAGGCCACGATTCCTACTCGATCGAGGATTAAAATGGGCCGATGAATCGAGGATTGAGCTTTCCTCTCTTTCCAAATCTCATAACTCCTTTCCATGGAAGCAACACGTAACAACACATGATCTCGATATTGAATTCCACGTCCTTTCGATGAAGATCAACATAACTTTTTGTCGATTTTGTGAGGTTTTTTATCGTTGTCGGATCGTTTGAATCTTTTCCGTAGTAGTCATACGTACCAACTCGGTCCCAACAACGTTGCTTCACCCACCTCATCCCGACATCTTTGGAAGCGACACTTTCTTCCATACAATGCCTCAAATGGAGCCATGCCGATACTTGCTTGATAAGCTGTTGTTGTAGGAAAACTCCACCGATGGTAAGAACTTGTCCCAACTTCCTTTGAAGTCGAGGACACGAGAGTCTTAATAAATCTTCAAGAGTTTGAATAGTCCTCTCATTTTGCCCGTCGTTTGAGGATGATATATACCGAACTAAATCGTAAAATCGTGCCCATAGCTTTTTGCAAACTAACCCAAAATCTTGAAGTGAATCTTGGGTCTCGATCGAAACTATGGATCTTGGCATACCATGCAATCTTATAATCTCGTTTATATACATACATACTAGCAAGGCGTTCAAGTGTATAAGTTTCTCGTATCGGTAAGAAATGAGCGGACTTGGTCAATCTATCAACAATGACCCAAATCACATCTATGCCTTGAGAAACCTTGGGAAGACCGATAATGAAATCCATGGTAATGTGCTCCCACTTCCATTACGGAATTTCAAGTGGTTGCAATGGACCTTTTGGCACTTGATGCTCGCCTTGACTCGTTGACAAGTTAGACACCTTGAGATAAACCCGCTATCTCTCTCTTCATATTGCTCCACCAAAATGTATGTGAAGATCACGATACATTTTGGTACTCCCGAGATGGATTGCAAATGGTGTGTTGTGCGCCTCCATCATGATTTTATACTTCAAGTCGAGAATCATTAGGAACACAAAGTGCGGAGTTGACTCGAAGTATTCCTTCTTCATCGATTCTTGCTTAGGAATAGCACCTTCTTGCACTTTCTTCCTCATACGCATCGGCTCAGATGCATAGCTTGAAAGCGACTTTAACTTTATCGATTAAAAGTCGGTTCTACTCAGTATATTGCCATCATCACATGGGTCCTGGAGTCTTTAACTCTATCTCCATCCTTTGTAAGTCATACAAAATGGGCCTTTGCGTTGACAATATCGCACTTTTCGTGCCGCATATGATCTTCTACTCGATAAATTAAACTACTACGTTCACTTTTCAGGATGGTATTGAATGGTATGATCATAATCTTTCAATAGCTCAAGCCATCGTCGTTTGCCGCATGTTGAGTTCCTTTTGAGTGAAGAAATATTTGAGGCTTTTATGATCCGTATAGATCTCCACCTTCTCTCTCCATACGGTAATGCCTCCAAATCTTAAGCGCAAAAAACAACAATTTGCTTGACTCTAGATCATGAGTGGGATAATTCCTCTCATATTCTTTGAGTTGTCGTGAGGCATATAGGCTATGACTTTCCCATGTTGCATGAGAACACATCCTAAACCTTTGCACGAAGCATCATTTGTATATGACAAATCCCTCAAGAAACAGATGGTATTATCGAAAAGCAGTCTTGAAATGAGTCTTCTCTTGAGTTCTTGAAAACTCTTCTCACATTCCTCGCTCCAACCAAATTTTGTGTCTTTTGAGTCAATTTGAGTTAATGGAGTAGCGATTTGAGAAAACCCTTCTACGAATCTCCGATAATAACCACTAAAGCAAGAAAGCTACGTACTTGGTCATTTGACTTAGGTTGCTCCCGACTTTGAATTGCTTTGATCTTTGTCGGGTCAACAGATATTCCATGATTTGATATCACGTGCCCAAGGAATGTAACTTCCTCAAAGCGAACTCACATTTCTTCAACTTGGCATATAGCTTGTTTTTCACGAAGCTTTTGGAGTATCGACCTCAAGTGTTGCTCATGGTCTTCACGGGTTTTGGAGTATATGAGGATGTCATCAATAAAAGCGACCACAAAGTGATCCAAATATTCCTTGAATACTCGGTTCATCATATCCATGAAGGCGGCGAGGAGCATTAGTCGATCAAAAGACATGACTAAGAATTTATAATGTAATCGTACCAAGTTACGAAAGTCGTCTTTGGAATGTCATCGGTTTTAATCTTCAATTGGTGATATCTAAAATGAAGATCGATCTTTGAAAAGAATTTGGCGCCTTATGGCTGGTCAAACAGATCATCAATACGAGGTAAGCGGGTACCTATTTTTGATTTTGACATGAATCAACTCCTGATAATCAATACAAAGTCGCATACTTCCATCTTTCTTCTTCACGAATAGAGCAGGAGCACCCCAAAGAGACGTACTAGGATGAATGAAACCGATGTCTAACAATTCTTGTAGTTGGGTTTTAACTCACGAAGTTTAATAGGAGCCATTCGATATGGGGCTTTGGAAATGGGTTTTGTCTGCGGATTCAAAGGTCGATACAAAATTCAATTTCACGCTCTCGGGGGGTAGGCGGGAAGTTCTTGGGAATCGTCGGAAATTTATTAACAATAGAAATATCATTCAAATCTGACGTATTTTTATTTAAATTTGTGACATGGGCTAAGAAAGCTTGACATCAGTTTTTCAATAAACGAATAGCTTTATGGCTTGATATGACAGTGATTGACTTTAGTGGTTTGATTGCTTGAATTCGTATAATAGGTTGGTTAGGAATACGAAAGCTAACAACCTTACGAAAATAATCGATTTTAGCATGATGAGTAGTTAACTAATCAATCCATTAAAACACATCAAACGCAAGTATTTTTAAAGAGATAAGATCGACAGGTAACTTGCGGTTACCGATTTGAATCAAACAAGACTTATAAATAGTGGATGTAATGAAGGTTTCTCCTAACGGAGTTTCAACAGATAAATCAAAATCTAATTTCTTGAGTCAAATTTAAACATTGAGCGCAAGTAGGAGAAATAAAAGAATGGGTAGAACCGGTATCAAATAAAGTATAAACTTCGCTTAGAGTTTATGATTAGCTTTACCGTGATCACCTCGTTTGGATTCCTCGCTTTTGGGAGGTTACGACAAGCGCTCTCTCCTTGAACTACCAATTTTGTCTTGTATGGGACACCCTTTGATGCCTCCATCCCAATTTGGACTTGACTTTGGTGCACGACAAAATCGGGCTAGGTGACCTTCTTTTCCACAATTGTAACACGCTTTGGATTGCATCATCGCGTATGGTTTGGTGATGTGTCCCTCCCTCCACATTTGTAACATACTGATCGGTGGTCGTTCTCCTTCCTTAACAACAGGTCTTTGGTCTTTGGCGTCTTTCCATCATTATTGAATCTCCTCTTCTTGAAATTTCCACTTCTATTATCTTGGCCATGATTACCACAAGAAGTGGTTACCATTTACGGCATGTTGATTCCCTCCACGTTTGTTGTCCACCGCCCGATAATCTGCTACCCTTTGGTATTATCGATTTTATCTATTTGCTCTCTCTTGGTTGGGTTGACTCATTATCGCTCCAATAAGCTGAGCCCTATTTACAACATCGAATACAAACACGGTTTGTGAGAGATAAGGTATTGGCGTATCTCGGGTTTCAAACCTCTTAGAAACATCTCGCGTCATTCTCTCCTCATTATCAACCAAGTGTGGCATAAAGCGGGATAACTCGGCAAACTTAGCTTCGTCTTTGCGACACGGTCATATTGTTTTGCTCGACTTGATGAACTCTACCTCTTTCATGTGATGAATACTTTTGGGAAAGTACTTGTCGTTGAGCAGTTCTTGGAACTTCTCCCAAGTCATCTTGAGTGCGGCGAGTTGAGTACGCTTTTCTGATTTCCACATGATAATCGCCTCTCTTCGTCACAACATGAAGTGGCAAAAGGAACCTTTTGCTCCTCGGAGCATCCCAAGACATCAAATATCTTGGTGATATGCTTTATCCACATCTCGCCTTAAGTGGTTTGGCTCTCCAAAAAACTCCGGTGGTCCTGACTCCTTGAAGCTGCATTTAGCGGTGACCGTCAGAGAGTTGCCGATGTTTCCCCTGCATTTTGAGCAGGAGTCGCTCTACTTTGATGTTGCATGAATTGCATAAAACCTACGAACATCCCATCGTTCACCATTTCATCGGTGTTATTGTTTACACGAGGATTATTATCTTCTGTTGCACATTTACCTTGGGTATTGATCGTTGGTGACTCAACGGTCTCATGTGCTTCATTGCTTATCTCAACATTTTTGGATGCCATTTTCAAATACTGCCACAAAACAAGGGTTAATTGACATGTCACATATTATCCCTATACTATGACCGACCAATTAAATACCAAATAAACTTAGGTAGGTCATACTAGCGAAGAAGATTTCCCATCTCTCCCTCCTAGTTCTTGTCTCACATCTCGGCCGAGGATCATATCCTAAGCTTTGATACCAAATGTGGCGCCCCCAAAATAGGTATACATCACCCATCTTGGGTCGCCAAATACATGGTCTTGAATACAAATACAAACTTAATTATACAACATGAACATGTGGTTTTAATACAAATATTGTCTTCTAGGCGGTATTCAAACTCAAATAAGTCTCTTCATTTATTATCACACTATTTCACGGGATAGTGAGGACTACTAATGCAAACATCGGACCATCACACTCGTTCCCGACTAGTCCGGCTACGTTCTCATTTCTGAAAGAGAACAATGAAAGCAAAAGGGTGAGCTCAACTAGCCTCGAGTAAGAAATATTATGACTAAGATAATGCGAGAATAATTTATCATTAGCCTTCAACGGTGTTAAAGCGATAAAATATAATAAACATCAAGTTTAAGCTGCGGTGGAACAAAGCAATCCATTAGAAGAGTCAAGTAGAGCATGATATCTACTATCTTCTATGATTTAAAAGATTTTCATCAACTTTATCATTTGAGACTCGACAATAAATAAACCACATCATCGAATCATCCACTGCACCACGGCCGAGGATATTTATGTAATCATCGATGGTCATGACTATCTAGAATAATCCTGGTCATAATCATACCAACAACTATCCATCGATGAACTATGAGCCAATGAGGACTTTTACCACATCATTTGTAACATTACGGGTCATGATTATACCGAATGATCCACAGTCATAATCATACCAATCAACAGTTCATCTATGCACGTAAGCAAAAAGATGACTTTCATCACAATATAAGCATGAGGATGATGACAATGATATAAGAATTCAATAAAACAAGTTCAAGGATAAATTTTAAAGACTTTAATAATTTAATTTATCCAGAATTCAATAATGTTCAAATTGCCAACATGATACTGCTTTGTGGAGTAAAATTCAAGAATGATATTGTATCAAAAATGATTTGGACCGAAAAAAAATCAATTTTTATCATGAATAGTACTTTGGGTGAATAGTACTCGAGTGAATAGTACCCCATGAATAGTACTTCAGGAATAGTACCCCGTGAATAGTACTTTATGAATAATACTCGTGAATAGTACTTTATGAATAGTACTTTGTGAATAGTACCCATGAATAGTACTTTTATGAATAATATAGTATAAATGAATAGTACTCATGGGACGATCTACTCGGCATGAAAAGCTTAAAATTTAACAAAAATGTGGAAAATATCCTTGTGAAGCGATACTAGATGAAGCGCAAATTTCAAGGATATTCTACTAATTTCACGGAGTATAGAAGCAATACTTTAACAAGATGAGAGTATAATCGAGGAATATGAGGCGAAATAATATTACTCACATACTACAGTATGGAAGAAAATATTATTCCTATGAATCTTGAACAAAATAATATCCCTTACCTCGGAAGAAATTTGAATCTTTGGAATAGTGAGGTAGCGGACTTCTCTTCTTCTTTCTCTCTATAGATTCTCTCTCTATAGCTTCTCTCTATAATTGCTCTTGTGAGACTTAATGAATTGGTGAGAATGAAGGAAGAATAAGCTTCTATTTATAGGAAAATATAGTTTTGATAATTGTACGTTTTGGGGCTAGAAATATTACAGTATAATACCTTCATCTTTTCCTTTATTTTTAATTTAGTCCTGCAAGTATTATCAAACTTGCACCACCTCCCTAATAGTACATCATGTGAATTAATAGTTCAATCATGTGAATCAATAGTTCTATACATGTGAAAATACGAATTACAGTATAGTACCTCCATTTATACCTCCATTTTTAACTTAGTCATGCAAGTATTATCAATCTTGCACCACCTTCCCTAATAGTACATGAATGTGAATCAATAGTACACACATGTGAACAAATAGTTATAAGCATGTGAATTAATAGACATTAATTGCTCATTTATCCGATTAATTACTCGATTGGTCAATATAACTTCCAGACATCAATTATTATCGAAATAAATGTTGATTTCCATTAACACTAATAATCCCAACACAATGGAACTATATATTTCATCTTTAATCAGCACAAACTTATTCATCATTAATATTATAACTCACGATATTTAACAACCGGTCGTTTCCCGGAAAGAGGGGCTTTCAGATAAGGATTTCTCCTTATTGGCGCATGATTAGGTGACCAAACCTCTCCGATGTGAACTTCTAGACATTGTCGATATTGCAAATAATAATATGAATAACTTTGTAGTCTCAATTATTGATTTAATAATATAAAATATTATGCGAGATGATCTTTGTGACAATAATTGAATCAATAATATGAGAGATATGATGCAACAATTACTATAGCAATAATTGAGTATAACTAAGTGACTTCTCACGTAAGCATCAATAATCAATCTGAGTGTGCTACTATGCAACCATGCGTATTCTTGTACTTTTACTATTGGGTAGTTCAGCGGTTTAACGGTAAAACTTTTTTAGTTATTTTATAAAAGATAATTTTATCGTTTTTTCTATGGGTCCACAATGATTGTGCCATCACATGATGATTGTGCCATCATCGTACGAATATTCCTGTTAAAAGCGAATATTCCCAGACCAATCGAATATTATATAACCACTTTCTTGCTTTGCAAAATTTGTAAATATTACCCACAACTATAACATTATATCATATCCACACAATAATATTCAAAAATATATTTCGAGAGAAATTAATCTTTATTCATAAAAGTTGGGGTCTTACTTGAATCTGCAAGGTCATCTGCGAGAGTACTTGTCTACCCGGTGTTAGCTCCGGGTCTGAGGTATGAGTGCCTCGGTAGGAGGTCTGAGATTGAAGCTGATAGCATGCACTTGAAACAAGCATTTCCGGAGTTATCGCCGAAACTACAACAACATTCCTTGGGGTTATCTCCAAGGACGAAACTTGGGGTTATCTCCGAGGTTGGAAATGATCCTTCTGGTGTGTGTTCCGGGGTTGGAAATGATACTCTCCAGTGTGTGTTCCGAGTTTTGAAACTGAACTTCCGGTAGTATCCAAAATGGATGTGAGCTATCTTCCAGGGTTATCTCCGAAAGATGAATCTGCCCTCCTGCAATGTCAAGTAACTGGTGTGCAGAAAATTTTGAGTGTCTACAGATGCCCATCTTTATCATATTCATGCAATGCAAGGCATGGATAGGATAAAGAATCCTAGACACTTGAAATGCAACAAGATAAACATGATGTTATGTGCAGTAACATGATGCAAATGTTTGATGCATGAATGAAATGATTGCCGGTTCTCTATTAATCCTGTTGGGATGACAATCAGTGATGTCTTGGACATGCGATCCAAGTCCTGAAGGGTGTTGACGTTGGGGCTATCACCAAAGTCTTGAATCCTAGACACAGACTTCTATTCCATAGAGGTACCTCTTGTGTACAAGAGATCTGTGGGGAAAAAGCTTTGTCTGTTTGAGGATGTGTATAACATATCCCACCATCTGTCAGATTCTTGCTATAATAGTATGTACTTGTCGAAGTTGCTGACCTTGACGATGTGTGTATCACTGGATAGATCCCTGCTGGGTGTATTGTCAAGGCTACTTGACCTTCATTGATGTGTATGTTAATGGTTGCATTGCGTTGTAACCCCTGCTGGGGATACTTGGATAAGTTTGACTTCAGCGTTGTAACCCCCACTGAGGATACATAGGCATGGATAAGTTGCTTCGATGGGTTTACTTGCCACCGACTGAGTTAACGTCAAGGTTGCTTGACCTTCATTGATGTGTGTATCAATGGTTGAGAATAAGCTGTAACCCCCACCGGGGATATGTGGATGCTTGAAAGACTTGCGTTATGACCCCCGCCGGGGATACTTTATCAACTTATAACTTTGGCGTTGTAACCCCCGCCGGGGATACATCATCAGTTTGTAACTTCGGCATTGTAACCCCGCCGGGGATACTTCATTATTTCATAACTTGACATTGTAACCCCCACCGGGGATACTTCTAGGGTTGTGACCCTACACTGACGACATCGGACCTTTGTGAGGTATTGTCGAGCATGATTTGTAAAACCTGAGGCCATTGGTATAGTATACCTTGTATGCAGGCGAATACCAATGAGTGATATGTGGAGCCATAGTTTGGCCTGTGAAAACCAGGATTCGGGCTATTTAAGCTCAATCGCGTAGCATTTTATTCTGATTTGGCCTTTTCGACTTGTGAGACCTCCTTTGCAACTCTAGCTGGAGCGAGCGGAGGTGTGGGACCCATATAGGAGTGCCTGCGGTACACTGCAATGAGCCATGAGATGGACTGCTGACTGCATGTAGCTATGTAAAACTGCGGGTTGCTTTTATAAGTCATTTTTAAAAATTTGCGTGTGAAGGAAATCGAGAGCTTTTCTTCGGACCTATTGAGTTGGGCAACTTTCGCATATTCTACCACCATACAAGCGTTCTTCAACATCACGGTAACATATGCATGTATTCTTTTCCAGTTTCTATCAGGTTTGAAAATGACTTATCACATGAAATGCATTTTAGACACATAGTAGTGAATATGCATCTTGATATGACTTGATAAAAAATATTCAACATAGTAAATGTTAGTATTAAACCATCTTTGAACATAATGATGTGAAAAAATTTGACTTTTAAAGCAGTCAATTGGTACCTTTTCTTTATCATTTCTTATCTATTTGAGGACAAATGAGTAAAGGTAGAAAAGTAAAATAACCACAGTAATTAAACTACACTTATAGATTTTTTTCTTGTGATGTATTAAATGCATTTAGGATGTATATATTTGTTGGTAGGTGTCTTCTTGAATGGCCACCTAGTCAGTTTATATGTGCGTGTGGATAGTCCCATTTACAAAGGGGCTATGGCAAAATTTTTTCAAAACGTAGGCATTGGGTAGTCATGCATTTTTAACTCTCTTTGTAGATGTATGTTAAAACAATGCATGCATGCATGTAATCGTAAAATGCATTTTGAAAAGCTCGGGTAGAATTTTACACACCCTTTTTGAGGTGATTTGGAGATTTGTTGTCCGGATATTATGGATCCGGATCGGTAGAGAGTAGTTCATGTAGGACCACTTACGGTGTATGGAGGAGGGCTTACGAAGTACCTCGACCCAGATTACATTAAACGACCTTGTCGTTTGGTGGAAGGCGGTGATACGTCTATCCGGGTTGAAGTCTTTGGATGTCGAGGCGCGAGGAGGAGGATGTCTGGATTGAGGTTCTGCTCTGCTTTGCACGTGTTCCGTGTAGGGATTGCCCGGTATTCAAGTGGCGAATCTAGATCTTCTAGGTGACTTGAGTCGGCATCCTTGGTTTACTGCATGCAAATGAGGTATGAAGTTAGATCTTAATCTTCCTTATTTCTATTGATGAGGAGTAAAGGGTTTTGATGTTGATCTGCATTTGATGTAGGTTCCGACTTTACACGACCTCGAGGGCGGTTGACATCCACTCTATGTATTAGGCTTTGCACGATGACTATAGAAGCGATTGTAGATGGTTTGGGGATTGGGACGTTCTTTTCCATTCTTCCCGTCGTTGTTTGTCACAGGGTTACCTTAAGGCATTATGCAGTGGTGGTTTCACGGACTCGGTCCTCTCCATTCTTGGACTGTGAGGTGATGATGATGCCGATGGATTGGCGGTTTATCACGGTATAGAGTTTGGAGGGATCCGGTGCCTTATGCGGCGGATATTACCCTATTGTAGTCGAGATCCTTGTTGGGAGTTCGGTGGGCTGCTCGAGGCGGGGCTATGCGTCTGAGGTCCTTTGGCGTAGATGCTATAAGCGGTGCATTGAGTGAGCCTATACCGATGATGTGAGAGTCGGGGATCGCATTCTTTGGCGATTGTTCTGATGATCATTAGAAATTTTGCTTCATAGCGATAACTCTTCTACGGTGTCCTTCGCTTTGATTAGCGCCACTCGACACGTGGACCGTATAGGAGAGTATGATTGGGGTTCTACACCTTTGCCTACTTCCTCGGGGAATGCATGTGCGATCGTGAGGGCTTGGCCGAGGCTTGGTGAGATTCTACCCATTTCTCTTTGGTGAGTATTTCTCTTGTCTTTTCCCATATACTGAGTTAAGAGTGTTGGTGACGGCGAGATGTTTGCCTTTGTGTTGGTAGTTTTGGGCCTATATGAAGGCTTCCATGTTTGTGTCTGTGGCGTGTTAGGTTTAGACACCTATCCACGAGGGCGGAGATGGCATCATTCCATCTTGGTGGAGGTCCCACATTCTTTGAGGGTTTCACTCATTTCTTGCTTCTCAATTTGGAGTTGTTGATCGATGGATGTCATCACATGGGTTCCCTATTCAGGGAGCACTTGAGTGTTGGATTTGAGGATGGGTACCCATTTGGAGTTGAGTACGTTATTTCCACCCGTAGGATTCCTCTCTTCTGAGATGGAGGATGGGAGCTCTATTTAGGAGAAGCGTCTATCGGGGAGCACTACTGAGGAGAGATTCGTATGCCGATCTTGCCTCTGCTCGGCGTTCTTGGCATTTTTGCGATCACCCGTCATTGATATCCCATTGTTGGGGGTTGATGGTTTCACATTGTCGAGAGGGTCCCACACTCGGGAGATGTTCGGCATTGGTGGTTCCCTCGTACCATTGGAGCTCGGACCGCGCCACCACGGTTTATGGGGATATGGTTCGAGGATCCGTGATGATGATGAATTAGCTAGCTTTGTGTGTAGAGATCCGACTCATGTGACCTGATTGATGATTTGACCGGCAGTTGGGCCGGGCACATTTCTTTATCGGCATTTGGGTAGAGATCCTTGAGGGAATACTTTTGATCCTTCCGGCTCTGGCCTTTGGCCCCTCGGGTGACCCGTATGGTTTTCTTGGTGCAGATCCTCCCTTGTATAGGCGACATCCGTAGATAGAGATCCAGTGACTCAGGAGGAGTTACATCAGGTGGACAGGATTGATGATGTGGACATCGATACCATTGACTTCTTCTGATGTATTCTCGTTATCTCTTTTGATAGGCCTCTGTTAGCTGCTGGGTAGCTTCACCCCATTCTCGCTATATCTTTTGATAGGCCTCTGTTAGATGTTGGGTAGTAGCTGCCCCATTTCCTTGTATTTTTATTTGTCTGAGAGATGTATTAGATGATGATATACTTAGGAATGTATGTACAATTTTCCATTCCCTATATCATATTGCCATCTATTGTATCATACATGTTATTATGTTATGCATATGTATGTATGTCCAGAGATACTCAACATTGACCCCTGGATGGTCTTATGACACGGCCCGTATAGATGTCTTCTTGACGATTAGTAGTATTGATCATACCCCACCATTTTTGGTGGCATCGGTATCTTGTTCATGGTATGATAGTATGTCACCACGAGAACGGGGTGTTGTAGATCATTTGTTGTGACATACTATGACCCACATTGATGTTTGAGAGTTTCCACAGATTTGTGGAGGGTATCTTTAGAGCATTGGGTGCAGGAGAGGCAGGTTTTCCGATTTGGGACCTAGGAGTTGACTCTCTACTTTGGAGGGTATACACGGTTGGCGATCTTTGCATTTGGGCAGACCTTGCGTGCATACATGGCGATCGAAGACATGAGTAGGCAGTTCATGACCCTCACCGAATTGAGGCGTAGGGTGGTACAAGATGAGATTATATCTGGCCACGTGATGTCCCAGCGTTTTCTATTTGATAGATTTGGCTTTGAGGATAGTTATACACGGCACTCCGGGGATTTCACCACCGGAGTATCATTGACGTTTGGCCAGAGTGGATGTACTGATACTGTGCGTATTGTCATACGTCTTCATGCCATGGTATATGGATGAGTTGGACATTGGCGTCATTATGGCATTGAGAGCTCTCAGGGAGGGTCACACCATCATACTGATGATTATGGCAGAGACTTTGAGGTTGGCCACATATTGCTGCACTTATCCGATAGGGGTGTTCATATAAGCGGCTTCGGTCGTATCTTATACGTGTGGTTTATGTCACACTTGAGATCGATTAGCACATTCAGACGGCATGGGTATTGTTTCACCCATGACATAGCTATGTCGTACTCCTTTCGACTACGGAGTGTCTAGATCTTTGCATCTTGGTTGACTTTCTGGTAGGGATTGGAGATCCATTTGCTATATATTTTGTGAGTGTCTGAGGCTTAGCTCACCCTACAGCTTCATTACTCATGCTTTGGGCATGGATTATCTTCCTCTAGCTGGTTTGAGAGGGATGATCACCTACCACCCACTGGCCGTGATGTGTCAGTTTGACTAGTTTCAGGATTTCCATCCATATGAGGGGCATTAAGTCGGTAACCGCTCAACCTTGCCATTTATCATCGTGAGATAGATCCGGGTTGTATGCTGTTGGGACCAGTGAGAGCTAGTTGAGTTTTCATCGATCATTCGGGTTATTCTGCGAGTATTCGGCATGGATGGAGCAGAGAGCTGCATCGACTATGGTAGTATCCACGGATGCGGATATAGATTACGGCGATGAGGAGCCTATGGAGGAGGTGACATTCCCATCGATGGGGACTTGACTCTTTGGTTATGACATTTGTGATGGATTCTCCCACCCCGAGTGCCTCTTGTTACTTAATTATTAACCTGATTTGGAGCGAGCTTACATCGATGACTATGAGAGAGATCGGGCTAGGGCCTCGATGTTGTGACTCTTGATGGGGAGATGCAGCTCTATTAGAGAGGATGAGGCTAGATCGCCCGAGGATGCATTGATTGTGGGCGGGATGCCGCCCTATTTGCTAGGGATGTGGCCGCCATGAGAGGCGATACTTGAGTTAGATCCCATCGTTGGCATCCTTGCGATATGAGTGCATACATTGATGAGCATCATGTCACCATGCGGTTAGCCTCGATCGCTAGCTCGTGTAGATACCATTGGGCGGAGAGCTTGAAGCTTTACCTCCGTCTTGAGAGAGGATGCTATGTTAGATCGATAGTCGCATACACACAGATCCAAGTAGATAACTTTGTATTTTCTGCCACAGACTAAGCTTAGCTATTTTGTCATATACAACCACGGATGTATATATCAAACGAGTATTATATATAGAGAAATATATTTTGATTTACTTCCCTTTCGGTTGTGCCTTGATACTTGCTTGATATTTTTTGTTTCTTGGGGCTTGTGATCTTGATGCATTACGAACTTATCCTTGATATGTGGACATTGAGTCGTCATGAGGATCTCTTAGAATGGATCATTGATCGTATGTATCCCTACCATCTTTGGTGTCTTGGGACTAGTTTACTATATGGAAATGTGGAGAGGAGTGTGGCTTTTCCTCTCGAGATTAACGCACTACATGAGATGGTGCATGATACTTCTATTTGTGAGAAGCCTAGTTAATTCCATCTCTTATGGATTGGTATTTGCTCTTTGAAGCACAACCATGACTTAGATGGTCATAGAATCTCTATTTGTGAGGAGAGGTTGGATAATTCCATCCCTTTGAGTGCGAAATCCGATGAAATGTAATGGATTGAAGTTTGATCCCGATACCGTGTGACAAGTATTTTTTGTTACGGTAGGGGTTAGGTTGAACCATAAATGGCGCCTACGTACTCTATTGAAGAGGAGATCAAGTCTGCGTAGTTTGAACTAGTGTAAGAGGTTCATTATTTGAATGTGAAAAGCGAGATGGGTGTAGAAGCTTTATTGATGAAGAAGGGTGTAGAAGTATTTTTTTGTTGTTTTTTTTTTGTAAAGAAAAGGGAAAGAAATGTTTTTTTTTGTTTTTTTTTTATTGCGGCCGGGCCATATAGAATATGGTTGCCTACGTACTCTCCGGGTATCGGGGAGATCGGTCGGCGTAGTTAGCCCCTCGAGATGAATCATGACCAAAGAGAAGTGTGAATCCCGTATGCGAGGCTATCTTTGCGGGAGAAGAAAGTTTGATCCCATGATGGGGATAAGCTGCGAAGGTGTGGAAAAAGTTTGATCCGTCTTGGGACAAAAGCGCAAGCGTGAAAAGTTTAATCCATCTTGAGGATAAAGCTGCAGATGTGAAAGGTTCAATCCGTCTTGAGGATAGCAGAAATTGTATGGAAGGTTTGAAATGAGGTGAAAACAAGTTCTTTGGTTTGAAGTGTATGTTTCCACTGAGGCGGAAGAGTTTGTAAAAAGAAGGTTCAAAAGCGGAATGACTGGTGATTGGATGATGATCCATACCGGGATGTTTGCTTGATGGTAACCCGGACATAGTACCATTTCACGGTGTCGAGTTGATAAATTTGTGGAAATTCATCGCCATCCATTTCACGTAGTGCGAGAGCACCTCCTGTCGATACCTCCTTGACAACAAATGGGCCTTCCAGTTAGGAGTGAATTTTCCCTTAGATTGATCTTGGTTGTCGATGATCTTTTTCAAAACCAAGTCGTGTTGTTTGAAGCTATAGTAGTGGCGGGACTTTTCTATTGTAGGATCGATGCGATCCTTTCTTGATATATAATGACCATGGAAGATAGCCGTGGTTTGCCTTTCATCTATTAGAGACAATTGGTGATACTGTCTTGTACCCATTGGTCTTCATCAATGAGCATCCATCGACACTCGAGGATTCCATTTCCACCTCTATGGGAGAACCTTTGCTTCCATCCATAGGTTAATAGTGAGGGGTTGCCCCGGTGGAAATGCGCATGGAAGTTACGTAGGCTAATAAAGTCGGAAGGCAAGAGGTCGAGGCCATCCTTTGTGATTGGCGGACATTTTTTGCATGATCTTCTTGATATTTTTATTAGTAGCTTCAACAACACCATTCATCTTTGGATGGTAGATGATGGAGTTAAGGTGTTTGATGTGGATTTTTCTTGCATAACTCCTCCATCATTTTGTTGTTGAGGTTTTTAGCATTGTTCGACCTGATGACCTCTGGTTGTCCATATCGACGAGACGATATTGTTTACGATGAAAGCAATGATGACTTCTTTAGTAACCACAGGGAAGGAGGCTGCTTCTACCCATTTGGTGAAGTAGTCGATCATGGTGAATATGAATCGATGTCCATTCTTGGCTTTGGGCTCGATGGGCCCGATCCGTCCATTCCCACATTGAAAAGGGTGATGGCGAACTCATATTGTGGAGTTCCCTTGGAGGGGCGTGGATAGCATTCCCATGAATTTGGCATTGATAGCATCTCTTGGCGTGATCATCACGATCGACTTTGAGCGTAAGCCGATAATGCCTGTTACGAGGATTTTCTTGACAAGTAAGTAGAGGGGTCCGCTCATGTGTGGGCCACATACTCCACCATGGATCTCATCCATGAGCCTCGAGCTTGGTCTTTGTCCGGACATCGAGGAGACCTAATCTGCATCTCTTTTGTAGAGTGCATCTCGCTTCGGTAGAAATTTCATAGCAAGTCGATGGATCCGCCTCTTTTTCGATCGAGGCTCGCCTCGGCGGGTGTAGATCCATCTGAGATACTCCTTGATATGTTGATACCAAGGGTTGTGGATGGGAGGTAGCTCATCCGATACTTCTCAACATAGTTCCCATAATTTGGGGCCTTTTGCGGGGCAAATGTGATGCTTGGCATGTTTTTTTCCTTGTCGGTATGTGAATCGAGGAGGCCAACGTTGCTAGTGCATCCATAAAATCATTCTATTACGAGGAATGTGTAGAAAGGAGATTTCTTGAACTCAAAGCCATCTGTAAAACTTCTTCGATGGTAAAGGCGACAAATGTAATTCTTTGGTTTGATAGATTCACGTGGATTGTTTGATTACCAATTTGGAATCCCAAAGGCGATTAACGCTTGGCGATGCCCATTGAGCGGGCAAGTTTTAGCCCATATGATCTGACCTTTATATACTCATTTGTGTTGTTGGTCTTTGACAAAGCGCAATTTGATGGCGACGGGATCTGCTCCCCGTACGGATATTAGAAGCTGCTCGGCTCGAGCCTTACGTATTAATAGCTCCATCAAAATACATTTTTCATGTGTGGCATACATCGTCTTGATGGTATTCTTTGAATTGCCATTACCCCTTCATCGGGGAAGTATGTTTCTAAGGTTTGTAATCCCTGCTGCGGTGCGGTGGCGGTTGATCGCAATTCCTTGACCTTTGATGGACTTTTTTGTCGTCGTGTAAGCGATGTCAAATTGTTGTAGGATCAAGCGCCATACGGACGATCGACAATTGAGTATGGGCTTACTTGAACACATACTTGAGAGGATCCCGCGGGATATGAGATGGGTTGTGTGACCATGGAGGTAATGTTGTAACCTCATGGAAGCCCATGCTAAAGCACAACAAGTCTTCTCAATCGAGTGTACTTGTGTTCGCGATCTTTGAATCTTTTCTTTGAGGTAATAGATAGCTCGTTCTTGGCCTCTATCGTCTTTTTTGCCCCATCATCTGACCCATGGCATTGTCATTAATGGGCGGTACATGAATAGGGAACATCATCCACAGGTGGTACCAAAAGCAGGGGCGTTAACATTTGCTCTTTAATGGTAAGGAAGGCTTTTCGACACTCATCGTTGTTCCATTTCATGGAGGAGTTCTTCCTTAACAACTTGAAGATGGGCTCACGAGTTCTTTGTGAGTTGAGAGATAAACCCTCTAATGAAGTTGATTCTTCCCAAAAATCCCCGTATTTCCTTCTCTGCAATCGAGGAATGGGCATTTCCTTGATGGCACTGGATTTTGGTGGGATCGATTCAATTCCTTTGTGGTGACTAGGAAACCTAGCAACTTGCACGACTTAACACCAAAGGCGCGCTCATTTGGATTCAACTTCAAGTTGTACTTACGTGACTGTTGAAAAGCTTTTTGAGATGGTCTAAGTGGTCTTCCTCCTTCGGGATTTGATAATGATGTCATCCACATAGATCTCTATCTCCTTGTGCATTAAATCATGGAAAAGAGCCATCATAGCTCTCTGATAGGTTGCCCCGGCATTGATGAGGTCGAATGACAACCGTCTGTAGCAAAAAGGTTCCCAAGGCATGATGAAAGCGGTTTTCTCACGGTCTTCCTCGGTGACCATAATCGATGGTACCCGCAAAGCAATCATAAAAGAGAGTACATGCAAGTATTGAAGCGGTATTGTCGATGAGAATGTGGATAAAGGGCGCGAGAAAGCTATCTTAAAGGCAAGCTTTGTTCAAATCCGATAATCCACATAAACTCGCACCTTTCCTCCTGGTTTAAGCACGGGAACAATGTTGGATATCCACTCGGATATGTAGACACCATGATAATGCCGACTTGAAATTGTTTCACAATTTCTTCTTTAACCTTTAAACTCCACTAAGTTTCAATCGCTTTGAGCTTACTACTAGCGGCTTGAATCCTTCTTTAATGGGAAGGCGATGAAGAACAATATCGATTGGACAAACCCACCATGTCTTCATGAGACCATGCAAACACATCCTGGAATTGGGTTAATATTGCTGACCATGTCATTAGTTGGTTTGGGGTGAGGTGCGAACCAATCTGGATTAACTTAGGGCTTTTCTAAGGTCCAAGATTGAAAGAAGTGGTTTGGTCGAGGTTGGGTTTAGGTTTGTCTGCGACCCATTCCTTAATCTCTGAGGTGTCTCGATGTCCTCTTGTATTTCCATCAAGTTTGAGTCCAAATTTGCATCAAAGTTATAGTCCTTGTGGAGAGAAGGCACCTCATCGGCAAATACATGCACATCTAAATTTAGAGTCCTGAAACAAAATATGCTTTCACTTAATATATGAAGCTGTTTAATCATACAAAAGTGTTAGCATGTACTTGATAAAATAAGCGCTAATCTTGTATAGAAAAGTAAGCAATTAAAAAGTTATCTATAGAGGCGAGAGATTTTTTTGCCCATTTTACCCTCGTCGACCGATGCATGGAGTCTTTGCTCCAATTATCGAGGCAAAGTCTGATGGACTGCGATGATGGAGGGATTATCATTGTCCTCCTTCTCCCGAATGATAACCATGACATCTCGGACAATCATCATGCAGGGTATATACATTTGTATGTTCATCATGGACAATGATGCGTATGCTGACATCATCAAGGCGATGTCGTATTTACATTTCTCGCTCCCTTTCTTCCACGCCGGGATCGAGAATCAACACCTCTTTTGCTTTGAATGGTACTTGGTTTTGGAAATAACATAGCCATAACATGGGGTGACACCTTTATTGGAAGTATGTCGGCTCATGCGGTGCGAGATGAAAAAAAAAATTGCCGTGTGGCGGAAGCTTGAGGAACTCTTTATGCTTATGAGGATTCTATATTTGGGCTGCTGGAGAATAGCCTAGTCAAAATTTGTCCGGTTTGATTGGACACTTGAATAGGGTGCTTAATACCACCTTATCTTTACCAAGACCTTGTATGAGGGTGATGATTGATGACATCATTTCTTGTGGTGGCGCATAACCTCGGCGAAATCTTGGGTTTGGGAAGTGGTGCTCCAATAGGTTGGTATTGTATGTTACTCACTTATAAGGTATGAAAACTGGTCGGCTCAACTTCTGAATTGAAGCTGATGATTGGTAGATCTCCTTGTTCGGGACATTCCATTTCGGTGTTGATAGTGACTAATTTATTATTGATAATGTATTTGAGTTGTTGATGTAGTGTGGATGGAGCGGCTCCGACCATGTGTATCCATGGTCTCCCCGATAGCGGTTGTATCCTGAATCTATCTTGAGGGCGTGGAAGGATACATTGAATGTATTTGGACCAATCTCAATTGGCAGCTCAATCGAACGAAATTTTATCGGGATCCATCAAAAGCTTTGATAACCGTATGGTTGCTTTGGATCCATTTGAGATTGACATTCATCTTTACCAAGGTGGCATAAGGACAAATATTTAGAGACGAACCTCCATCTATCAAAACTCCAGCTAGCATATACCCGGAGGACAAAACTGTAATATGCAATGGCTTGTAATGACCGGTCCCTTTGGGCGATATGTCATCATCAGTGAAGGATATCATATTATTGTTGAAAATGTGATCAACCATATGTCGAAATTTTTCCACATCCACTGATTTCGGTAACTAGGCTTCTTCCAAAACCTTCAACAAGATCTTCCGGTGATCCTCGGAAGAGAAAACCAAGTCCGGTATTGATATCTGATGTGGAGCTTCTCTAAAGCTTAAAACCACCTTGGCTTCATTATGGCCCATAGCACAGAGGAATTTTTCAATCTTCTCCATGGGAATCTTCCCCTTTGCTTTGATGGCGGACTTCATCACCCTCGAGAGGAAAATCTGGTGGATTTTCCTTTGACCTTTATGTGATAGTATGAGACGTGGATCCTTTAGCTTCTCCATAATTCCATGGAACTTTGTGTAAGCTGAAAATAGGATATTGTGGTCTGAAAGGTAAAGAAATTGGCTCTGGTGCAGCCACTTTCAAAGGATTGTCAGCTCCTTTGAGTTGAATTATTTGTATGGGAAATGAATTGACAGTCTCATCATCCTTAGCGGATAGAAATGCTACTGATCCCTTCCATTTAGTAGGACATGTATTCCCACTCTCGAGTTGCATGATGTCGTTATACGCTATTTGCGAGACCACCCTTTGTCGATGAGATTTTGAATGAGATGGCGGAGTGCTTGACATTCTTACGTCTTTGTGACCACGAGAATGTGAATGATATTGACATACTCCATCGGAGTTAAACCATCTTGAACGGGGATTGATTGGAGGTAGAAGGGAGGTAATTCTTCCTTCATTGATCAACATTTGAAATATCTCCTCCATAGATTGGCCCAGATAGGTAAATTCCCTCTGATTGGAAAAATCCGGACGGGCTTTAGCATTTGCTCTCTTTGCAACCTTATCCCCTATAGCTTCGCTTTTTGAAGGTGATGGTGGAGCATTCATAACAAAAGGAAGGAGATAGGCACTCCTGGCTAATTAATTGGCGTGTGACTTGATGCTGGTGGGTCACCAGTTCTGCCAATTGCTCAATTTGCTTGCAAAGAGCTTTCATCTTTCGTTCTATAGTAAATTAGAACTTTGCATAATCCTATCTGTCAAAACCGTCTTTGATGGTCTGGGATGATTCACCATTAAAATTGGAACTTTGTCCAGTGCCCCAACTAATCATATTGACCTCTTCTTCTATGTGTTGAGGAAGAGGGTTATCTTCGCACATGAGGCTGATCTGGATTTGGTTACCACGATCTCACCGTTGTCTATTAAATCTTGGATCTTGTGTTTTAATGCCCAATAATCTTTAGTATCATGTCCAGGTGCTCTGGCATGATAAGCACACTTCCGAGTAGCATTAAAACCCCTACCATTAGGGTTGGCTAGTGGAAGAAGACTTGTATTTTTTTCTTACGAGTAGTCGGAAGAGCAAGAATATTCTCGGCGAGTCCCTAAGGGTGTGAACGTTCGAGGGCGCTTTACTTCTCCACTTTTAGGCAATGGAGGGTTTGAAGACTGTGCTTGGAAAGGGGAGTAGTTTCTCCTCTGTATAGGCATGTTCTGATTGCCTTTCTACCCTTGTAGTATCAAGTAAACATACTCCTCTTTCTTTTTATGGACCCGCCGGGGGTTGTTTCCATAAGATCCGGACTGGATGTGCTCAGCAACTGCTTTAAGAGTGGCTAGGTCTTGAATTTTTCCTGACTTCAATCCCATCTCAGCCATATCTCCGTGCTTGATCATTTTAGAGAATGGTTTGCCAATACCAGCTAAAACTCTCTCATAGAAAGGAGCTTCCTGTATATCTATGAAAGTCATGATCATTTCTGATTCTGTCATGGAAGGAATAACTTGGCGTGGCGCCTCCACCTTTGAGCATACTCTCTGAAAGACTCATTAGACTGTTTCTTAACCTTGGTAATCTGGTACCGGTCAGGAGCCAAATGAGATTGAAAATTGTATTGAGTGAGGAAGGAGTGAGCTAGCTCTTCCTAGCTATGGATCTTGGAGTTGTCTAATCTGGTATACCATGAACGGGCTTCTCTAGTCAGACTCTTCTGGAACAGCTTCATTTTGAGCTTTTCATTTTCCGCATAAGATCCAAGTTCTCCAATGAACATCTTCAAATGTGTATAAGGATCCCCTAATCCGTTATATTTTTCAAAATCAAGGGGTTTTGAATTTCTCTGGATAATGAACACCAGGGAATATGCAAAGGTCAGCATATGAAACACTTCCATGTGTTCCAATCCCTTTGAGAGTACGGATAGTTTCCTCCATTTGGAGGACCTTCTTCCTGATATCACCGGTGTCTGGATCTCCTTTGAGATGGGTGTTTTCAGGGTCTTTGTTGGTCGTATCCAACTCGAGGTTCTGGAATTGTTTTTTCCAAACCTTGAGCTCATCCTTGTGCAGAGGATTCTGTATGTGTAGGCATCTTTGTACCCTAATAAGATTGATGCAATTCTTTTAGCAGAACAGCCAAATCCGTAATTTGTTTACTTAATCCGTTAAATTCTTCTCGAGAAACAGGATTAGATTGGTCAGAAGAAGAGTACCTGTCTGCCCGGTATTAGCTCCGGGTCTGAGGTATGAGTGCCTTGGTAGGAGGTCTGAGATTAAAGCTGATAGCATGCACTTGAAACAAGCATTTCTGGAGTTATCGTCGGAACTGCAACAACATTCCTTGGGATTATCTCCAAGGACGAAACTCAAGGTTATCTCCGAGGTTGGAAATGATCCTTCCGGTGTGTGTTCTGGGATTGGAAATGATACTCCCAGTGTGTGTTTTGGGTTTTGAAACTAAACTTCCGGTAGTATCCGGAATGGATGTGAGCTGTCTTCCAGGGTTATCTCTGAAAGAAGAATCTACCCTCCTGCAATGTCAGTAACAGGTGTGCAAAAAATTTTGAGTGTCTATAGATAGGTATCTAAACCTAACACACTCACAGGATGCAAGCATGAGAGGCTCTCATAGGCCCAGAACTGCCAACACAAAGGCAAACATCTACTGCCAGTCAACAATCTTAACCTGTACATGGGAAATCAAAAGAGAAATACTCACCAATAGAAACGGGTAAAATCCTAGCCAAGCATCTGTCAAGCCCTGCAAACGCATGCGCATACCCCTGAGGAAATAGGCAAAGGTGTAAGAACTCTAGTCATACTCTCCAATACGGTCCACATCTCGTGTAGTGCTAACTAAAGCGAATGATACCGTTGAAGAGTTATCTACTATGAAGCAGCCCCTAATGATTATCAGGAATAATCGCCGAAGAATGCTATCTTTGACTCTCATATCATCGGGTATAGGCTCACTCAATAGCCCGCTCATATCATCTAAGCTCAAAGAACCTGTACGAACTGTCCTGCCCTTGAGCATCTTAGTCGGGACTCCTAACAAGGATCTAACGGCAGTCGGGGTAATATCCACTGTACAAGGCACTGGTGCTCCTCAAAACTCCATACATATGATAAACGGCCAATCCATCAGCGTCATCATCACCTCACAGTCCAACAAATGGAGAGACTGAGTTTGGTAAAACCAGTGCTCAGATAATGCCCTGAGATAACCCCAGGGAAAACGACAGAGGAGGATTGAAAAGAACGCCTCGAAGACCCAGCCATGCATAATCGCTCGATAATCGGGATGTAGAGCTTGATATGTAGAGTGAATGCTGAACTAGTTCCCTCGAGGCTGCGTATAGCCGAGAACCTACATCACAAAAGTAGATTAACATCAGAATCCTTTCTCCTCATTAATAGGAAAAAGGAAGATCAAATCCAGCTTATACCTCATTTTCTTGCAAGTAAATCGAGGGGTGTCGACTCAAATCACCCAGAAGCTCTGGGATTGTCACCTGAATGTCTAGAAAATCCCTACGGGGAACATGAGTAGTAGCAGTGGGGTCCGTAGCTAGTACATCCTCCTCCTCATCCTTAACATCCGGTACGTCAACCCGGATAAAACGGATCACCACCTCTGCCAAACGATGAGGTTGTCTAAGTGAACGGGGTCTGGGCACATCAGAAGCCCTCCTCCGCACACCTAAAGTGGTCCTTCGGGAACTACTCGGCTGATCTGGATCCATATATCTGGACACAAGTCTCTAAATCACCTCAGAAAGGGTGTGGTAAACTCTAACCTGGAGCTTTTTCAAATGCATTTTATGACTATATACATGAATACATTACTTTAACATACGCCTACAGTAGAGTTAAAAATGTATGTTTATCCAATGCCTACGTTTAGAAATTTTTTTCCAGAGTCTCCTTGGTAAACATGACTATCCACATGCACATAGCCATGACTAGGTGGCCATTCAGTAGCACACCTACCCACAGTTATAAACATCCTATATGCATTACACTATCAAAGTCATAATCCATATGGGTAGCCTAATTACCAGGATTACTTTGCTTTACCACCTTTGCTCATTTGTCCTCAATTAAGATAAGAAATAACAGAAAAAGGTGCCAATTTGACTATTTCAAAAGTTAAATTTTTTCATATCATTATGTTTAGCATGGTTAAATACTAACATTTACTATGTTGAATATTTTTTATAAAGTCATATGAGCATGCATATTCACTACTATGTGTTTAGAATCATTTCATGTGATAACTCATTTTCCAATGGATAAAAACTAGAAAAGAAGACATGCATACGTTACCAGGACAATGTAGAACTGTGACGCCCCCAAATTTAGATACTTGAAACCCAAATTAAGTGCTTCACGATACCATTTCTTTGAGCGAAATAATAATAATAATATAAATATCAAACTTAATTTACATACATTAGAGTTATCTAATCCTAGGTTCAAAACATTTAATATCTTTCATTACATGATAATTAATAAATATCATTGTCATTATATAGTCTAGCTATTACACAAGATACCATAAAGTTTATTCTGCTAGCTTTCCCTTTCCATTGTTCTTGTCTGAACCTTCAGGTCGATCACACTTAGCTAAAAACATTTATATTAAACTAGAATGAGCATTTGATTGCCCAACAAGTAATAACAAATAATAAATATTAGCTGAAAGAAGTAACTGTTTTCTTTGAATAGAACTTCTACAATAAATCAACAGTTGTGAAGTAAACTGAAGCAATTCTAAACAACATATCAATTCTATTTCAAAATTTGAAACTACGTACTGACTATAAATGGAGAGCAGTCGACAGACTATGAACTTTGTTTTCAATTTTCGAAAGGTTTTATAGAACTTTATCCACAAACCGTCATAACTTACGGGCACAGGGGTGATCAGCCTGTTATGCCCTGTATTGAGCAATACTACGTGTTCGAACGATATTTTCGTCCAGCATATCCTTCTTAGGTGCACAAAAGTTTCCCATGTTCGGGATGTTCATACTTAGTCTGGAATCTAAACCAAAACAATTCGGTTAGATAATAATAAAGTTCTATCATTTCAATAATATTTTTAAATCTGTGTCTAGCCGGATCAAATAGCTTAGACAACTTTTAAAGCAATGTATACATACCAAAATTTAATAGGTATGTATCAACAAGTACAATAATTATCCAACTGAGGACACTTGTATAACCAATCTTAGAAATTAACAAATAAAATATATATCTGGATTATACAATAATACTGTATTGATAAACAATGAACGAATAAAGTTCAAAAATCTTGCATGAGTATAAAGGTTTAAATACATGATCAATAACATTAGAGTTCAAAAGCTTATATAACCGGAATATAACTTATTAACTTACTTACACAGGTTCATTGCATAAGTAGATACAAGAGGTAAAGATACTTGCCTGATCTGCTGCTTACATAACTTATTTTTATCTTTTATACCAAGACCTATCATTTATAAGATTATTCTTTTGATTAGAATAATATATCGTAACACATAGTACTGCTATTTGCAGTCAACACATAACCTAATCACATTGTCACATATGTTTAGCAGTTATTGGATCACAAACAGACAATTAATAGGTCAACCTATATAGGTTCAAATAAATTTTGGTAGCATTTCAGTGTACCGACGGTTTTATCGGGTAATTATCGAGTTTATTGTTAATTAAACTCTATTCTGAATCCTTAATATTATTCTAGATATTTAAATATCAGTCATATGACTTATACTAATTTTTAATAATTATTATAATTTATCATAATTTTTCAAACACTGGAATCATTTTTAAATTACTTAAATTTTAAATAATTCTATTATCATTAATATTTAAATAATATTAAAATATTAATGAAACCATTACCAAAATATTAAAGTTATTTATAATAACTCAAAATATTTTTAAAATATTAATATTACCTTAAATGATTTTTAAAATAATTAAAATCATTTTTAAATAATTACCATTAATATTTAAATATTAATGTATTATTTGCCAAAATATTAAAACTCATTTATTATAACTTAAAATATTTTTAATTCATTTATATCCTTTTAAATGATTTTTAAATTAATAAAACCATTTTAAACTATTTATTTAATATAATTATTAAATAAATCTAATATTATTAATATTTAATTATTAATGATATTTTCCTTAAAATATTAAAAGTTATGTTTTGTAACTTAAAATATCTTTAAACACTTTATTTTTATTTAAAATGATTTTTATAATATTAAAATTATTTTTAACTAATTTATTTAATATAATTATTAAATAAATCTAATATCATTAATATTAAATAATTAATAAAATTTTCTTTAAAATATTAAAAGTTATATTTTATAACTTCAAATATTTGGAAATACCTTATTATCATTTAAAATTATTTTTAATATAATAAAATTATTTTAATTAATTTATTTAATGCATTTATTAAATAAATTAAATATCAGTAATATTCAAATAAATACTAATATTTATGAAAAATATGCCAAATTATTAAAAGTTAATTTTTATAATTTAAAATAATGTTTGTAATTTTCAGAAATTAATATCTATTTTTAAATAATTTTTGGAAATTTATTTAATTAAAATTAATAAGTTTGTCGCTAAAGCCTTTAGCGACAGTAAATGTCGCCTTAGGTGTTCTTGAGCACCAAGAACATGCTTAAGCAATGATCGGGATGCCAACTTTGACCAAGTATAATTCATTGTTTATGTTGTTTCTAGGCAATCTAAGAATCAGATCTTGTATTATTGATGTAATACTACAAGTATCTAACAATTTTTGGACCAAAATATAACACATGAGCAAGATCTAAGGCCTTTAACAAGCTGTCAGAGTTGTTTTTCATTTTCTGGGTTACACAAAAATGAAGAATAGTTTGAGTAGCCATATTTGGGCTTCCACAACTTGCTATCCTTGTAATGGTTTTGTGATTTAAGGGTTTCAGTGTATAGCCAACATGACAAGGTACATATTTAACACATAAAATCGATCTAACAACATCAGAATCAATAGATATGGTTCGGTCAAACTATGTTAGAAATAAGGTTCATACGTTTTCTGGGTTACCCATAAAATAACTTTTGTGTCGACTTAGCTACTTTGATCGACCACTAAATCCACCCAGTTTGATGTTTATATGTTCTAAAGGCATAGATTTGTAGTTAATCTACCAAACTACAACATGAATACAACAACAATAACAAAGCAACAAATAACAGAAAAATCTGGGTGCATAAACTTCTTGTCAGAACGTTCAGGGTACATTTCTGGGTTACCCAGAAACAGACAGTTATGGTTGGTCAACGATGTTTGACCACCAATAACTTTCAATCTATAACAGATCTGACCCTGATTCGAGTTACAGATCAAAGCCCTTACAACATACTACAAATACAAACCTTTAAACAAACAAAAACATAAACATACTGAGATCTATGGTCTGACATTAGGTTATCAGACATCATTTTAAAATTTTCCAGATTTTGAAAAACTTCAAATTCGTGCATTTAAATGTTATAAATCCACCATCTAGCAACTCAGATAGCTTATTATCATAACATATAACATGTTTAAACATTAAAACACCAAATCCAACATAGTTTATAAGATTGAAGTTTTGGTTTAGGGTTTACCTTTCTATGAACAAAACTTAAATCCGACCTTGCTAATCTATTTGTGGTGTTCAATAAACTTGATAAGGGACTGAATTACTTATAAATTTTGTGGGTTTAGAGAGAGAGAGAGAGTCTAGGTTGAGTATAAGTAAACAAATGATGCTAATTTATGAACATTTCTCTCTCTTGATCTATATATCTTTTTTGTAATGCATTTGGATGAGATGTAATAGCTGATAAGTGTATATTTTAGTCACATGGCTAGGCTAGGGTTGGTCACCAACTAATTTTTTGGCATGTTTTACAAGTTATGTACTAAATAATGCAAGAAGGGTAATTTGGTCTTTGGCATTGTAATTTTAATGGCTAATGGTAATCTTGGCTAACCCTTAGGGTTTAACCCTTAGGTTTTGAAAATTTTAGTTTTCAAGAATTTCTAATTAGGGCTAAAAATGGAATTTAAAGTTTCTAAAAATGTAAATTAGGATTTCTTAAATTAGTTAAGTTTTCTAATTACTTAGAACTTGAAACTTAGGTTTAAGAATTTACTAATTAACATTAAGCTTGCCAAATTACCGATTAGGGTTAATAACTTAGTAATTAGGCTTTCTAGTTTAGTAATTAGGGTTTCTAATTACTGATTAGGGTTTCTAATAGTTAGGGTTTTCCCTAATTAAGATTATATTATATAATACTTGTCATTAGACACATTAACCTAATTATTTACAATCTTGAACTCCTATTTGAGTTTCAAATTAGAATTTATCAAATCTTTAGAGTTTTAATATCTTGCACCATAAATTCCAACCATGATCAATATACACATATGATACATATTTATAAGTCTTTGAAATATAATTAATATTATATTATTATTCTCATTCCTTGTTTAAAATCCGAATTGGGTTTTGAATCCATATCAGACTTTACATCATATATACCTTTATTAATTAAGTTAAAATAATTAACTTAACTAATCGAATAAATTCATATAATAAAATAGTTATTATAAGAATTCTACTAATCATATCATATATTATTTAAATAATATAATATTCATATTTTCATAGAAAAAAAATAATAAAATATTTTTACTACAAAATTTAATTTATTATAAAAATATAATTTATAATGATCAATAATTCCTTTAAAAAAATTTATTTGTAATTATTCATGTAATAAATAAATTTTTATTTATCACATATATACATACACTTTACCTTGCACATATTCCCACCTTTTATTAAAAAACAATTATACGTAAAATTTCTTATTTAATTATATCGAAAATATTGGGTTATTACAATCACCCTCCCTTATAAGGATTCCGTCCTCGGAATCACCGTTTCAAAACTTATACATACTAGGGTAAATAACACACGCATTCATTGTAAGTAGATCTCGATCAAATTCGATTGAACTGATCTTTCACCATTCAACATAAAACTTGTCTATCTGATTATACAAAAATTTGATTTCAAATAAAACTCAAATTCCTCCTTCAAAATTTCTTTATAAAATAATTTATTATATATTGGAAAATCATATATAAGAAAATAAAATTTATACGAATAATACCTAGAGTTCCATCCCCGGCTGCTACAGTATCCTGAACGGTCATGTAGAAGACTCTAGCGGTTGATTTTGTTGGTTTGTTGGTTGAAGTTGGTCCCTTTATCGCCAATGTCCCGCTGCTTTTACTAGTAGTCACACTCCCTACCTCCATTATCCTTTTCGGACAATCTTTCACTTTATGCTCCGTCGACTATAACAATCGAGAAATTTATAATTTAATTTAACTATTTATTGAATTAAATAAATATTTTAAGTAATTTATTTATTGAGATAAATAAATATTTGATGAATTGTGATGTAATAATTTAGTTGAGTATGTGTGCTAACTAAATTAATGAATGGTAATTTTATTATTTGAGGATTTAATTTAATGAAAATAATTAAATTAAATCAATTGCTTAATATTTAAGGAAATAATTAAATTAAATGAATTGTTTAATATTAAAGAAAATGAATAAATTAAATAAAGTGATGTTTCTAATTTATTAATTAAATTAGATATATAATTGTTTATTAATTATAAGTATAATTATAATGAGATTATAATTATTATTAATTACTATTATTTTGTGTTACTTAAATTAATTTAATGGTGTGACATAAAACTATATAATAAAAATAATATGAAAATAATCTAGTTTGGGGGAATAGGTGGTAGCCAAACAAGGCCTTGTGGCCTTTGGCTTATTTGAACTGACGCCTGTTTAGGTTTTATAACTAAAGTACGTGGGTAGCTTCAGTTTATTTTACGCGTCTATTTCCTAAGGCTAGCGCTTAGTTGGGTTATTTCTTATTTCACGTATTTTGTCTAAGGCTAAAGAACATAGGGTAGGAGAGAGAGCTTTGTGAGAAGAGAGAAATTGCAGAGATTCTAGAGAAGGAGAGGAAACACAGTGGTGTTGATATAAGTGTTGCTAATTGTTTTACTAATTCAAGGTATAACTCATTCCTAAATTTTCTAGTTGGAATTGTAATTGATTTAAAGTTCTCTATAATGGGTTTTTGTTAAATTGTTGTTTCATATGTTGATTATATATATGTATACTCTTGATAAAGGGGTTGGTAGTTGTATATTAGTTATCAAATTCGTGTAATTTGGTTTGTTGGAAGAAAAAAAATAGATAACAGTGTTTATACATGAAAATTGGCTTTAGAAAGTACAAAATTTTATGTCCAATACTTGTTATAATCTGCGAATTGATGTTGGATTGTGTTAGTATGTTAAGAATATGTTAAGAAACAAAAGCGGCATAGTTTAAATCATGTCAATTGATTAAGAAACGAGTTCGTGGCGATCGAATTCACTAAAAGTGTAAAATATGGTGAAATTTGGAAAAATATGGTTTTGATTCTTCAAATTTGTGTGTATGTGATGTTTATGTAGTTAGAATGGTGTATAACATGCTTAACTATGATATTACAAAGTTCTAGATGTTGAAGTTTCGTTAATTTTTGTGGAATTGAGATTTTTGGTCTATAACAGAGTTTAATTTCGTGTTCTATAAAAACTAGAACTAGTGCGTAGCGCGGGCGTGCGGCCTCTTGGCGTGGGCGCGCTGTAACCTAAGGTAATACTGGCGCGACCGCGCTAGTAGTTAGTCACAGATAGTGAAGTCTACTACTTCTATAGACTTTGGACATTCATTATAACTTAGCTTAATGATTATGTTAATGTGTAATAATAAGGTTAAAACAGAAACGTATCATGTGGTTAGTAACTCTAAAATGTAAAGTTAGTAAGTTATGAAAATGAAATGTATGATTTAAGAAACTTATTGATCAATGAATAAGTGTTATGAATTGTACACTTATGATTCTAAAATATGTATGGTAAGGTAAGATTTGTACTAAATTAACAAGTTTAACTAGAAATGGGTGTTATTTTGTATGTGGATGTTAACATGTCTAATAGATATTGTGATTGCACTAAAATGTGTAGGTGAACGTGAGTTTTAATATTATAGCTTACGCTTGAGGCAAGTTTTCTAACTTTACCTTGTTATTATTGAGCAAGTTTATTTACCCTATCCCAATTACAATTATGCAAGTTTCCTAACTTCATTCTCTTCATAATATAATGAATGCAAGTTTTTATCCTAAACTTTTATTGAGCAAGTTTCATAGCTATGTTATCTTTAAGCCAAGCAATCTATCTATTCCTAAAATTTACATTGAAGTTAAGCAAGCCTATTGATTCTATCTCGTGTATGATTGTACAAGCTCTTATAACCTAATTCGTTACATCGAGCGAGATTTACTTTCCTTATTATTATTCAAAGCATATATTGTTCTAATACATTGATTCAAAGGAGATTGTTCTAACTCTTTTGAATATAACACTTTGCATGTACATCATGTTTACTCAATTGTATATTGTTGATATTCGATCTTTGACTTTAATAACCTTGTTCAAATTTATATTCTGGTATTAAACCTTCAAATAGCAAGTAAACTTTTATTAAATTGATTTGATCTATAGTTGAATAATGTTCTAAAATTCTAGAACAATTGATAAGCTAATTCCAATCCAAACTTACTTTAGTGCGGAAATTCTAAATCCAAATTGAGACGAACAACCCTAACATAAGGGATTTTGTACGTGTAACATTTATATGTTTGTGCACAATACATAGTAAAAAGGGCTGATCCCCCTAAGTACGTTAAGAAGGGTCTGTATAGTCTAATGACTATTAAGGTTGGGGTAATAATACCTAAATATCGGAGACATAGTTCGTGGTCTTAAGACCCTCAGAAATTAAACTCGAACTTGTTTTCTATTTTGATTCGTAGAACAAGTTCATTATTATTCAACATTCGTTGTTCATTCTCATGTTGTTATCATTACTACTTCCTATATCAGTGAGCAATTATTTGTTCACTCTTGCATTTAACATTGCAGCTCAAGTAGAAAAAGTTAATGAGCCATCTACTAGCAATGGAAATGGCAAAATGTCCAAGTGTTGAAGACTTATGAGAATTTTATTTTAATGAATTATGTTAAAGACTTGTTTTATTTTATGATGTATTTCGCAAACTTATGTAATAATTTTAAGGTTAGATTACCTGGGATTATTTTTGAGATGATGTAACCCTTAAATAGGAAAGATTATTGCTAAGTTATTTAAATTATGTCATTATCCTTTGATTATGGGTAGTTAGATGTAATGGTTTTGAAAAGTGAACACCAAATCCAGTGGGAATGGAGTACCTGGATTTAAGGGTGTCACAGGTTGGTATCAAAGCTTTAGGTTATGAACCTTAGGTGGGGAAACCTTAGGAAGTAACCTTTAAGGAAACAAAAAACAAAGAGGTGTCCAACTCTTATCGAGTTTTAAGGAATGGATTAAGGTATCCATTGAAGTTAAATAATAAAAGACATTATATGCTATGTGTTAATAATTTATTTGCTCGCGAGTATCGAAAATGTTAAGTAAAACTTAAAATATTTTGTTGTCAGGATGACTAACAAAGGAGGATCCAGTCCAGCTAGGGAAGTAATACCTCAGGTACCTAGAGATGACAAACCCCTGGATATTCACGTAGTGCAGGAGCAGTTGATCCAGGAGGATGAGCCTGTGACCGATCCCGAGGAGGATAGTTTTGAGGAGATAGAGGAGGATTATGAGGAAGGGGATCCTGAGGAGTTTCCACCAAACTCCATATCAGTTGAGATGTATGACGCTCTGTACGACCGTAACATAGAATTACAGGATAAGGTTGAGGAGTTGAAGGAGTTGGTTGAGATGCATCATGCTATAATGGAGCAGAAGGATGCGAAGATTCAAGTACTTGACTCATGCCTTGGATACATGGAGTGGGACCTGGTTCATACAAAGGGTCAGCATGAAGACCTGTTGGCAGTAAACGATAAGATGAAGACTGACATGGAGAAATTAAAAGATGACTTCAAAGAGGAATCAGCTAAGCGTGCAAGAGCAGAGGATGCTTGGATGAAGGCGACTTAACATGCAGATCGTGCTGAGGCTAAAGTCCAAGTGAAGAAAGACAAGATGAATGAGATGGACTACGCTTTTAATTCTGCGATTGATAAGGCCCAGGATCGAGTATTTTATTACCCACCTCAGTTTGAAGATTCATCGTGGTCATGATGGAATTGTAGAACGGCGTAATGTATCATGGAGGAAGAACGTCGAGAAGCCTTACGACGTCTTAATATGTCTAGATAGAGAGAATAATAATAATAATAATGTGTGGTTAAGTAAGTGAGTAAATAAATTGTGAATCCCTTATTTTGAGAGGAATAAAGGGATAGTATGAGTATGTAATCCTGAAACATTTCTAGTTTAGGAAAGTGAATGTTAATAGCGGTTATGCTATCATTAATATGTTTTTAAACATTATGAATGAATAAAATATCAACGATTATTTGAAATGTTATGTGTTATAGCTTTAATCTTAGAATGTTTAAGTTAAACTTCAAATACTCAATAAGTTGAGTAATGAACTAATAAAGCGTATATCTTAACAGAAAATGCCTCTTAGAAGAAGACAACCACGTCAACAACCACCTCCTGAGGGGTCTACTAATAATAATAATGAAGCCAACGCTAATCCAGTTCAGCAGTTGGTAGCTCTATTGACGGGTGCACTTGCGAATCAACCGCAAGCTAAAGTCACGACCTTTAAGGAATTCAAAGCGGTTGGACCGCCAGAGTTTCAGGGTTCTATGAATCCAGTGGAAGCCCAAACCTAGATCATGGAAGTGGAGAAGGTGTTAACGTTACTAGAGTTAGCGAGGATCAGAAGACCGCGTTCGCAACGTTCATGCTAAAGTCTGAAGCTAGCTACTGGTGGCAGATAAATAAGGTTCGTGGGGGATAAGGAGTGATAGCGTGGGATAGATTTAAGGAGATATTTTTGAAATGTACTTTCTAGCGAGTTCTCGGAATCAGTTGGAAGTGCAATTTCTGGAGCTGAAACAAAGAACTATGACGGTGCTAGAATATGCTGCGAAGTTTAACGAGTTGGCAAGGTTTGCCACTTATCAAGTCAATATCGATGAGCGTAAAGCGATAAGGTTCGAACAAGGATTGAAGCCTTGGCTTTATAGCAAGGTTTCAATGTTCTAGCTGAATACATTTGTGGCTGTACTAGAAAAGGCAATTATCACGGAAGATGGAAGCGATGCCTTGACCAAGTACAACCAAGAACAGAAAAAGAGGAAGAATGAGAATGAGAATAAGGCTGGTGGAAGTAACTGTGAGATCCCAAATTTTATGAAATAAAAGTATTCAATTTTTCTATTTTGGTAAATAGTTAAATTGATAAAAGTTTAAAGTTAAGGGTGATATTTAAAATTTTTGCAAAGTAAGCAAGTTGTTATAAAATATTCGTTGTGTCAGGAAATATTTGTTTGGTCGGGGAATATTCTTTTTGTCAGGAAATATTCGTACGACGAACCAATCATTGGTGGACCCCGCAACGGAATAACTATTGGATATAGAAAGCGACAGAAATAATCTTTTGATAAAAATAACGGCGAAAGTTTTACCGTTAAACTGTTGAAATACCCGATGGTAAAAGTACAGTAATACGGGTGGTTGCATAGTAGCACACGGTATTGATTATTGATGCTTACGTAAGAAGTCACTCACATATACTCAATTATTGCTACAGTAATTGATGCATCATATCTCTCATATTATTGATTCAATTATTATCACAGTATCATCTGCATAATATTTTATATTATTAAATCAATAATTTTTATTCATATTATTATTTGTAATATTGACAATGTCTAGAAGTTCTATCAAGGAGAGGTTTGGTCACCTAATTGCACGCCAATAAGGAGAAATCCTTATCGAAAAGCCTCCTATTTCCTGGGAATGACCTGGTTGTTAAATATTATGAGTTATAATATTAATGATGAATAAGTTCGTATTGATTAAAGATGAAATTGATAGTTCCATTGTGTTGGGATTATTAGTGTTAGTGGAAATTGACATTTATTTCGATAATAAATGATGTCTGGAAGTTATATTGACCAATCGGGTAATTAAACGGATAAATGAGCAATTAATTGCTATTAATTCATATGCTTATAACTATTTGTTCACATGTGTGTACTATTGATTCACATTTATGTACTATTATGGGAGGTGGTGCAAGATTGATAATATTTGCATGACTAAATTAAAAATGGAGGTATAGATGGAGGTACTATACTGTAATTCGTATTTTCACATGTATAGAACTATTGATTCACATGATTGAACTATTGATTTACATGATGTACTATTAGGGGAGGTGGTGCAACTTTGATAATACTTGCAGGACTAAATTAAAAATGAAGGAAAAGATGAAGGTATTGTACTATAATATTTTGAGCCCCAAAACATGCAATTATCGAAACTATATATTCCAATAAATGGAGGCTCATTCTTCCTTCATTCTCACCAATTCACTAAGACTCACAAGAGCAATTATAGAGAGAGAAGCTATAGAGAGAAGCTATAGAAGAAAGAAGAAGAGTAGTCCGCTACTTCATTACTCTAGTATCTAGTCTTCTTCTGAGGTAAGTGGTATTATTTATTTCATATTCTGAAGAGATATTATTTTTCGTATTTGGATGAATATTATTTTCGTTCAATATTCGTAAGGAATTTCATTTTCGTTCAATATTCATTGTCTTCGTTTAATATTCGTAAGGAATATTATTTTCGTTCAATATCCGTAAGAGATGTTATTTATTTCTTATTCGTAAGGGGTATTATTTATTTCATATTCTGAAGAGATATTATTTTTCGTATTCGTATGAATATTATTTTCGTTCAATATTCGTAAGTAATATCATCTTCGATTCAATATTAAGTAGGAATATTATTTTTCGATTCAATGATCGTAAGGGGTATTAGATATTTTATATTCTAAAGAGATATTATTTTTCTTATTCGTATGAATATTATCTTCGTTAAATATTCGTTGGAATATTATCTTCGTTAAATATTCGTTGGAATATTATCTTCGTTCAATAGTTGTAAGGGATATTGTTTTTGTTCAGTATTCATAAGGAATAATATTTTCTTCCATACTCTGTAGTATATGAGTAATATTATTTCATATCGTATTCTTGATTATACACTTATTCTATTGAAGTTTTGGCTTTTATACTCCATGAAATTAGTAGAATATCCTTGATATTTGCGCTTTATCCAGTATCTTTTCATGGAAATATTATTCTGAGCTTTCTTGATAATTATTGATCTTTTCATGATAGAGTACTATTCACGAGTTACTATCCATGGGTTACTATTCACCCGGTTACTATTCACTTAAATATTATTCACTCGGGTATTCGGGGCACTTTTCATGCCAAAGTACTATTCACGAGTTACTATTCAGGGGTTACTATTCACCTAATTACTATTCACCCTAATATTATTCACTCGAGTATTTGGGGTACTTTTCATGTATGGATACTATTCCCGAAGTACTATTCATAAGGTACTATTCACAGGGTACTATTTACCCAAAATATATATATTTTTTTGTCCAAATTATTTTTGGTACATGAATATTATTCTTGAATTTTACTCTACAAAGCAGTATCATGTTGACAATTTGGATATTTTTAAACTCTGGATAAATTTAAAGTCTTTAATATTTATCCTTGAATTCGTTTGATTTGATTTCGTTTGATTAATGCTTATATCATTGTCATCATCCTTATGCTTATATTTTGATGAAAGTCATCTTTGGCTTACGTGCATAGATGGACTGTTGATTGGTATGATTATGACCAGGGATCATTCGGTATAATCATGACCCGTAATGTTATAAATGATGTGGTAGAAGTCCTCATTGGCCCGTAGTGCATTGATGGACAGTTGTTGGTATGATTATGACCAGGGATTATTCAGTATAATCATGACCATTGATGATTACATGAATATCCTTGGCCCATAGTGTAGGGATGATTCGATGATGTGGTTTATTTATTAAGCTGAGTCTCATCGATAAAGTTGATGAAAAACTTTTTAAATCATAGAAGATAGTAGATAGCATGCTCCACTTGACTCTTCTAATGGATTGCTTATTCTGCTGCAGTTGTTGATCTAAAACTTGTTGTCTATTATATTCTATCAGTTGTTATACTGTTAAAGTCTAAGGATAATTTATTCTGCATTATCTTAGTCATAATATTTCTTACTAGGCTAGTTGAGCTCACCCTTTTGCTTTCAATGTTCTCTTCAGGAAATGAGAATATAGCTGGGACAAGTTGGGGAATGGAGTGATGGTCCAGGATAAGTGGCTTTAGTAGTCCTCACTATTCTGTGAAATAGTGTGATAATAATTATAATGAGGACTTCATTGAGAGTGGATATTGTTTAGAAGGTAATATTCTTGTTTAAACTCTCAGCTATGTTTTGTCGTATATTACACGACAGTTGTATTTAAGAAGTTTGTATTTGATTTCTGTACCATATATTTGTCGACTCAAGATGGGTGATGTATACCTGTTTTGAGGGTGTCACAGTTGGTATCAAAGCTTAGGGATATGATCCCTGGCTGAGATGTGAGACAAGAACTAGGAGGGGAGAGATAGGGAATTCCTTCGCTAGTATGACCTACCTAAGTTTATTTGGTTTTTAATTGGTCGATTAGAATATAGAGATAATATGTGCCATGTCAATTAACCCTTATTTTGAAACTATATTCTAAAATGATATAAAATAATGAGGAGATGAGAAATGGAAAATCATGAATTAGTGGACCCATAGCGGAATAATTTTCGGATATAATTGAAATATATTAAATATTTATTGAATTATTTAAGTATTTATTATGGACGTGAAGTCACCCCTTATATCAATTATTGCTACGATGAATAAATAATTATCTCAAATTTTATTCAATTTCACGTGATAATAATATTTTATATTATTAAATAAATAATTAAGGAAATTAATTATTTATATTAAATAATTTAATTTAATTATTTAATGGTTAGAGTTGAATAAATAAGTTTTGATTAATTGATAAACTATTAAATAATTAAGGAAATTAATTATTTTATTAATTTAATTTAATTATTTTGTAGAGTTTTGATTAAAGGATGTACTTAAAAGGATGTGATTGATTAAATAGAGTTATAATTATATAGAAAATTATAATTTTGTGGTATTGATTTATGTGATGAAGTAATTTAATAAATTGTTATTAGAATTAATTTAATTTATAAAAGTATGACAAATAATCTTTTATAAGTAGTTATTAAAATAACTTCAAGGAGTTTTAATTCAGTTTTGCCAAACAAGGCCTAATGCCTATTAAGTCTTTAATCTAATTGTGTTTTACCAAACAAGGCATAAGGATTAATTGATTATTTTTTAGTGGTTAGCCAAACAAGCCTTATGGCTCTTGGTTTTCAAAATAAAAAAAATAACTGATGTCAGTTAAGTTAGTATTATATTATATAATTAATATATATTATATCTTATATGCGTTATATTCTAAGACGTAAGAATAGAAAAGAGAGGTAAGAGAGAAGAAAAGAAAAATTAAGAGAAGAAGAAGAAGAAAGAAGAAGAAAAAGTGAGAGAATCCTAGAGAATTGGGAGTGAAGAGGAGAAAAGCTTCGACAATCAAAGAGATAGTATCATCATCTTCTTCAAGGTATCATCCTTTTTTTAGTTTTAAAAGTTTAGTTTTTTTCTCTTCCCTAATTCTCTGTAGAAATCTTGTGTAAGGATAAATTGTTGTTGTTATGTGGCTTAATATGATATACTAATGATGTTAAAACTATTTTCATAAGTTATAGTCAATGAATTGATGATATGTATGTAATTTGTGAAGAAAAATATTTTTATAGTAGAGTTTTTGTGAATATATATTGTTTGGTTTAAGGTAGAAATTAAGGGTTAATTAGTTGTTTAGTTGATAAATTGATTATTGAATGTGGTAGAGTATGTATAAACATTGATAAAGTGCTTTGAATTAACTATTTTGGTTGAAAAACAAAATCACAATGTTTATTTTCATTAAAAACATCAAAAGTGAGTTTTTATCAAAAATAGTGAAATTCAAATGATTTAAATTAGTTGTTTATATTGTTTTATGAGTAGAAACATGTTTACAATCTTTGAACTATGTTTATGTGAAGTCTCTATAGGAATTACATGCTAATTAGGTCATTAGAAAGGAACTTGTAGGCCAAAATTAGCTTTTGTTCATATTCATTCAAGTCGTCAGTCAAGATCGTAGCAGCCATGCTGCATCATGCCTAGAATAAATCAATATCATCATTGGCGCTTCATAGCAAAGCATGGCTTAGCGCTATTAACTCGAGTCATCAACGCCATCATCATTACATGCGCCGCATCACAAGATCGTGGTGTCGCATGATCGAAGTTAAGAGTAATAATGGTCCGATAAATGTACTTTTTGTACTCGAAATTTGAGGAATCGTTACGTGATAATAATAGGACTGTAAAATGTTAATTTTAATGTTTCTATACCTAGAATGAACATGTTATTAACAATTAAATTGTTTTGTAACTTGATTATGTGATTAAAAATCCAATTTTTTTAAATGATGAACATACTTAGTTATGTTTGTAAAGTGGTAATGGCTAACTATGTCATGATGACATATGTTTATAGGATATTGTGATTTGAATTGTTTGGTTTAGTCTACGAGCAAGGCAAGTTCTCTAATCTATTTTCTTGTTAAAGCAATTATTGTTTCCAATTCGATTCCAATATAATGGTGCAAGATTTCTGGACTTTATTTTTATTGAGCAAGTTATTCTTGTATTTAACTTGTTGTTTAGCATGCACAATTATACATACTAATGTTGAACAGTTTTATCGTTCAAATTGCTACGCATGCTTAGTATTCGATTTTAAATAACCTTGGCTTATCATTGTTCAAGCAAGGTGTGTTATAATTATTCAAGGTGTATGCTATTAGATTATTCCTAGAGCATGATTTTAATTTACCATGATGATTTAATTACGAGTATTCTATAGTATGATGTTATTAGTATTAATTCAACTAGTCCTCTAGTTGATGATCGTTGAACTTCAAATTACCCTTGAAAGCTTATCCAAACCAAACTCTCTTTTGGTGCGGATTTATACTCTAAATAATCGAGATGAACAACCCTATTATTAGGGGATAACTTACGCCAGTAGCGTTAAATGTTTGTGCACAATACATGGTACGTAGGGTCGATCCCCTAAGTACGAGGAGTCCTTATAGTCTTACGATGTTAAAGTTGGAGTTGAAAGATTACTTACAATCTGTGGACATAGTTCATGGTCTTATGACCCTCGAGTTATATTTATTCCATATTTTGGATTTCAGCTTCGATTATCATTGTTAGAGTACTATCTAGTTTTGATGAGCCTATTCATGGGCAAAGTTATTATTATTATTCTTCCGTTGATTCATTATTTTATCCAAGTGAGCATTGTTTGCTCACTCTTGCATATTTATAAACTCATTATAAATTTAAAGTGGAAAAGGTAGATGAACCTTCAACTAGCAGAAGGAAAAGGAAAATGAGCAAGTGATGTAGATTTGTAATTTTATTATTTGATGATTTGATTTTAATAATGGTTGTTATGTAATAATTTTAATTTTCCGCATTTGAATGATTGTATTTAAAGGTTAGACAACCTGGGAGATTTTTATTATGTAACCCTTTAATGGGAAAGGTTTTCATTATTCAATTTGATTATGATTGGGTAGTTAGATATGAATGTTTGATTAAGTGAACACCAAATCCTGTGGGAATGAAGTACCTGGGTTTGGGGGGTGTCACAAGTTGGTATCAAAGCCTTAGGTTATGAACCTTAGGTGGGGAAAAGCCTTAGGAAGTAACCTTCAAAAAGATAGTGATGATAAACTCTTATCGAGTTTTAAGGAAGAAGTAATAAAACACTTATGTGCTTATGTGTTCACAACTTATGTGCTCGTGAGTGTCGAGTAGTAATGATTAGTAATTAAAACTTAAACTTTGGTTGATGGTTGTGGATGTCTAATATAGGAGGATCCGGTCAAGCTAGGGAGGAGGAGGCCTCGAGATATTTAGGTAGTTTGGGGAACAATTATCGCCACGGAAACAGTTTTGTTGGTCACGATAGTGAAGAAAGGGAGAGAGTACCTGATGAGGATGATGAGATAGAGACGGATGAGGAAGATTCTTTGGAGCTGCCACAGACGGATGAAGAGGACGAGGAGGAAAGGATTCCACTTAACTCGATAGCTGGCCGTATATACGATGAGGTGCATGACCACAACGTGGAACTTCGAGATACTGTCGAGGAATTGCAAGAGATAGTAGCTGAACAACAAACCTCAATGGCACAAAAGGATGACGAGATCTAGTATTGAGAAGAATGACTGAACAATATTGAAGAAAAGCTGGTTCACACTGAAGAAGAAAACGAGCAAATGAGAGCAGAGATTGCAGAGTTGAAGAGCAAGTTGAGAGAAGAATCTGCAAAAAGGGCAAGAGCCGAAGACGCGTACGAGGAAGCTAATCAACGGGCCAAAATAGCAGAGGGAGACGCACAAACAAAGAGAATGAAGATGCAGGAAATGGATAACGTGTTCAACATCGCGACCAATCAAGCTCAGGATCGGGTCATAAGTTACCTAATTCAGTTCGAGACGCTACCCTCGTACATACTAGATTGTCGAATCATGTTCTGAATTATGGAAGAAGAGCGTCGTAAGGCTTTGCAGTATCTTAATAGGACATCGTAGAAAGTGTACTTGATTTATGATTTATGTTATGATAAATAATATGTAAATCCCAAGTGTTATGCAACCTATGGGATATGATGATGATGTCCTAAAACATTAGTAGTTCAGGAAAAAAAATGTAAATAGCAGTGATGCTATTGTTATGATGTTTTCAAAGAATTAAGTATGAATAAAAGTTATTATCTTCTTTTATCCAAAGTGTTATGTGTTATGTGGTGATTACTTTTATGGGGGCAAGTTAAGTAGAAATTACTTGAAAAGAGTTGAGTAATAATCTAATGGGTGTATTTCTAATAGAAAATGCCTCCATGACATCAACCACCCCGACAGAGAACCACTGAAGGAACCAACAACGATAATGCTGAAGCTAACCCTGTCCAGCAGCTGGTGACGTTACTGACAGGTGCACTACAAAATCAACCACATAATCAACCACAAAATCAAGCTACAACGTTTAAGGACTTCAAGGCGGTTAGACCACCAGAATTTCGTGGGTCCATGAACCCGATTTAGGCACGGACCTGGGTCATGGAGATAGAGAAAGTGTTCGATGTTGTAGGAGTAGAGGAAGATCAGAAAATCTTTTGCAACATTCATGTTGAAAGCAGAGGCTAGTTATTGGTGGCAGGCCAATAAAACTCGAGGAGGACCAAGGGTTATGGCTTGGGATAGGTTCAAGGAGATGTTCTTCGAGACCTATTTCCCAGAGAGTTCGAAGAGTCAGCTAGAAGTGCAATTTTTAGAACTAAAGCAGGGAACGATGACGGTGTCGGAGTATGCTGCGAAATTCAATGAGTTGGCGAGGTTTGCGCCATACCAAGTCAGCATAGATGAATGCAAGGCGAGAAGGTTTGAACAAGGACTGAAGCCCTGGTGGTTTAGTAGAGTTTCCTTGTTCTAGTTGAAGACGTTTGCAGCCGTGATGGAAAAGGCAATTCTCACCAAGGTGGAGGCGAGGTCAGAACCAAGTTCAATCAAGAACAGAAAAAGAAGAAGAATGAAGTGGAGGTGAAGAATGGAGGTGGTGGTAATGGAAATGGTAACAATAACTTGAAAAGAAAGTGGAATGGAAATGTGGGTGCTGGGAATCAACAAGGTAACCAGCAGAATAAGAAGTTTGAAGCATGTGCTACATGCGGGAAGTTTCACAAGGGTGTATGCTTGATGGGGAAACGCGTATGCTTTAACTGTGGCTAGGAGGGTCACATCGCCCCAAATTGCAATCAACCCAAGAAGAATGTTTGCTACACTTGCGGGTCCAAGGATCACTTTGCTCGTGAGTGCCCCAAGAAGAAAGCTGGCGAAACAACGGGAAGCAAGGGAGGAAGCAGTGGAGGTACTTGGGCCATTACCGGACCAACGACATCAACCAAACCCACAGCCAAAACCTTTAACATGACTGTGCAAGATGTTGTGCAATCAAAGGATGTGGTGTCAGGTATTATCCCAATCAATGATATTAATGCTTATGTATTATTTGATTCGGGTGCTACTTGCTCATTTATATCCGATGAATTTGCTATGAGATTGGGATTGCCTAGTGAAGAATTGAATTTTCCTTTAAGCATAGAAATTGCGAATAAGGAAGTAATTCCTGTTAGGTTCGTATACAAGAACTGTAGGGTGAATATTAAAGGAAATATTTTGATGGTAGATTTAATTCTGATTAGGCTTGGAGAGTTTGATGTTATTTTGGGAATGGATTGGTTGTTCAATTGTGGAGCGATAATTGACTGCCAAAAGAAATATGTAAACCTTATGACTCCATCAAAGGTAGTTTTCAATGGTAGCAAATCGCCTAGACAAATGAAATGTCTGACAATTATGCAGGCCAAAAAGTTGTTGAGTCAAGGCTGTGTGGGTTATTTAGCTTACATAGTCGATACTCAGAAGAAGGGTGCGAAACTGGAAGAATTACCAGTAGTTAGGGAATTTATGGACGTGTTTTCGGAGGATTTTCCAGGACTTCTGCCTGACAGAAAAATCGAGTTCGTGATCGACTTAGCGCCAGGAACCGCTCCGATATCGAAAGCCCCATACAGAATGGCTCCGGTAGAGATGAAGGAACTGATGGTACAACTGCAGGAGCTGTTGGACAAGAAATACATTCAGCCGAGTGTGTCACCGTGGGGAGCACCGGTGTTATTCGTAAAGAAGAAGGATGGGTCAATGCGTCTTTGCATTGATTATAGGGAGTTAAATAAAGTCACTATTAAGAATAAATATCCATTGCCGAGAATAGATGACTTGTTTGATCAATTAAAGGGTGCTAGATATTTCTCTAAAATAGATTTGAGAAGTGGGTATCACCAACTGAAAGTAAGGAAGGAGGATGTACCGAAGATGGCATTCCGAACTCGGTATGGACATTACGAATTTTTGGTGATGTCTTTTGGTTTGACAAATGCCCCGCAGCAACGATTCATGGATTTGATGAACAGTGGTGTTTAAACCATTTTAGACAAGTTTGTGGTGGTGTTTATCGACGATATTTTGGTGGTACTCCAAAACTCAAGAAGAACACGTGGAACACTTACGCCTAACGCGGGAGACGTTAAGAAAAGAAAAGTTGTACCCGAAATTCTCTAAATGTGAATTCGGTTAGAACGTGTACAATTTCTTGGGCACGAATCGACAAGGATGGAATTTCGGTGGATCCATCAAAGGTCAAGTTGTGATAATTGGGGAACAACCAAGAACTCCATCAAGTGAGAAGTTTCTTGGGATCAATGTGGTATTACGATGATTTATCCAAGATTTCTCCAAGATTGACACTCCATTGACAAATTTGACGAGGAAATCTATAAAATTTGTTTGGACGGAGAAATGTGAAGGAAGTTTTCAGGAATTGAAAAAGAAACTAAGTATGGCACCTGTGTTGTCATTACCAGATAATACAGAAAATTTTGTGGTGTACAGTGATGCTTCACACAAAGGATTAGGATGTGTCCTTATGCAGAATAGAAAAGTCATCGTGCATGCATCAAGGCAATTGAAGGACTACGGAAAAGGGTATCTGACTCATGATTTAGAGTTGGCGGCGGTTGTGTTTGCTTTAAAAATATGGAGACACTATCTCTATGGAGAGAAATGTGAGATTTACACAGACCATAAGAGTCTGAAGTACATTTTCACTCGAAAAGACCTCGAATACGCACAAAGGAGATGGATGGAATTGATAAAGGATTACGATTGTGAGATCTTTTATCATCCAGGCAAAGCAAACGTGGTTGCAGATGCCTTGAGTAGGAAAGGCAGAGAGAAGTTGATGTTGTTAACTGATAAGGAGGAGCTTATTACAGCAATGTCAAGGTTAGAGTTGGAAATCAAATTTCCAAAAGAATCTGATGAGAAATTGTACCAGATGGAAGCCAGTCAAACTTTGGTGGACAAAGTGAAGAACGCTCAACTGCAGGATGAGGAATGCAGAAAAATAAGAGAAAGTGTGGTCGAGGGAAAGGAAGTGAAATACAAGGTTGATACTGATGGAATGCTAAGATTCGAGGGACGAATCTGGGTTCCAGCAGTACCAGATATTAAAGAGGACATCTTGACAGAAGCTCATAGCTCGAGATATTCGATTCATCCAGGAAGTACGAAAATGTATCAAGATTTGAGGCAACATTTTTGGTGGCCAAACATGAAAAGAGACGTTGCGTATCGCGTTGCAAAAGTGCCTAACATGTCAGAGAGTCAAGGCATAGCATCAAAGACCAAGCGGGTTACTTCAACCATTGGAGATACCAGAATGGAAATGGGAACATATCACAATGGATTTTGTGATAGGTCTCCCAACGACTAAGAAAGGATATGATGCGATTTGGGTGATAGTGGACAGATTGACAAAATCTGCACACTTTTTGCCAATAAAGATTAGATTCAATCTTGATCAGCTGGCAAAATTTTATGTTAAAGAGATCGTTGCAAGACATGGAGTTCTAGTGTCAATTGTGTCAGACAGAGATCCGAGATTCACATCAAACTTCTGGAAGAGACTACAAGAATGTATGGGAACAAAGTTGCGAATGAGTACGACATATCATCCACAAACAGATGGCCAAAGAGAACGAACGATTTAGACATTAGAAGATATGCTGAGAGCATGCGTCATGGATTTTAAAGGAAGCTGGGATGAATAATTACCGTTGGTGGAATTTGCCTACAATAACAGTTACCAAACAAACATCGGCATGCCGCCTTACGAAGCATTGTACGGCAGGAGGTGTAGAACTCCATTGTGCTGGGATGAAGTCAGTGAACGTCAACTGTTAGGACCAGAACTGGTACAAAAAACTGCTGAGGTTGTCAAACTCATCAGAACAAGATTGATAGCTGCTCAAGATAGACAAAAGAAATATGTTGATCAACACAGACAAGATCGTGCATTTGACGTAGGAAATTACGTTTTCCTAAAAGTTTCACCTTGGAAGGGAAAAATTTGATTTGGTAAAAAGGGGAAACTAAGCCCGAGGTTTATTGGACCCTTCGAAGTGCTGCGAAAAAGTTGGAGAGGTGGCTTACGAGGTAGCTCTACCTCCAGAATTGCAAAACATTCATAATGTTTTTCACGTTTCGGTGTTACGACCATATAAGTCCGATTACAAGCATGTGATCGAGTACGAACCATTGCAATTTGAGAAAGACTTGTCCTATGAAGAGGTTCCTATCCAGATAGTCGACAGGAAAGAACAAGTGCTCAAAAATAAAGTGATACCTTCTGTGAAGGTAATATGGAGGAACCACAATGTCGAATAGGCTACGTGGGAACTCGAAGATGAAATAATAAAGATTACCATGAGTTAATTGTTTAATCTATGTCTTCGATTCTGGGGACAAAATCTTTGTAAGTAGGGGAGAATGTGATGAATGAATTGTTTGAATTGTGATTCTGAAGACAGAATCCTTGTAAGGAGGGAATGATGTAACAATCAAAAATTTTTAATTGTTATATTAAATATTTATTGAATTATTTAAGTAATTAATGGATGTGTTTATTGTTGAAAAAATAATTATTCAAATTTGATTCAATTTGGTTAACTATTTGTTAAATAAATAATTAAGGAAATTAATTATTTTATGCTAATTTAATTTAATTATTAAGTTAGAGAGTTTTGATTAATTGAATTGTTATTCTTTTATTTGAATTTGTACTTAAAAGGATGTGTTAGTTGATTAAATAAAGTTATAATTATATAAAAAATTATAATTTTGTGGTATTGATTTATGTGATGAAGTAATTTAATAAATTGTTATTAGAATTAATTTAATTTAATAAAAGTTTGACAAATAATCTTTTATAAGTAGTTATTAAAATAACTTAAAGGAGTTTTAATTGAGTTTTGCCAAACAAGGCCTAATGCCTATTAAGTCTTTAATCTAATTGTGTTTTACCAAACAAGGCATAAGGATTAATTGATTATTTTTTTTTAGTGGTTAGCCAAACAAGCCTTTTATGGCTTTTGGTTTTAAAATAAAAAAAAATAAATCGATGTCGATTAAGTTAGTATTATATTATATAATTAATATATATTATATCTTATATGCGTTATATTCTAAGACGAAGAAGAAAGAAGAGAGAGAGTAAGAGAGAAGAAAAGAAAAGAGAAGAAAAGAAAAAGAAGAAGAAGAAGAAGAAGAAGAAGAGAAGAAGAAAAGTGAGAGAATCCTAGAGAATTGGGAGTGAAGAGGAGAAAAGCTTGACAATCAAAGAGATAGTATCATCATCTTCTTCAAGGTATCATCCTATTTTTTTTAGTTTTAAAAGTTTTTTTTTTTCTTCTTCCCTAATTCTCTGTAGAATCCTTGTGTAAGGATAAATTGTTGTTGTTATGTGGCTTAATATGATATACTAATGATGTTAAAACTATTTTCATAAGTTATAGTCAATGAATTGATGATATGTATGTAATTTGTGAAGAAAAATATTTTTACAGAGAGTTTTTGTGAATATATATTGTTTGGTTTAAGGTAGAAATTAAGGGTTAATTAGTTGTTTAGTTGATACATTGATTATTGAATGTGGTAGAGTATGTATAAACATTGATAAAGTGCTTTGAATTAACTATTTTGGTTGAAAAACAAAATCAATGGTGTTTATTTTCATTAAAAACATCAAAAATGAGTTTTTATCAAAAAAAAGTGAAATGTATGATTTAAATTAGTTTTTTATATTGTTTTATGAGTAGAAACATGTTTACAATCTTTGAACTATGTTTATGTGAAGTCTCTATAGGAATTACATGCTAATTAGGCTGTTAGAAAGGAACTTGTAGGCCAAAATTGGCTTTTGTTCATACAATTGTCTGCCAAGTTGCAAGTTGAAGACTACAAAGCTTCAGCACCGTAGCACGGCCCCAAATTCAATTCAATTGTCGCAATTACCACATGCGGCATACGCCCGCCACGCATAACGCGCTTCAGTAGCTTAACTCTCTCAAGAGCAGAAGGCTATCATCACGTCATTGTAATGCCGCATCCACAAGATAAAAGTGCGCCAGAAGCGAAAGTTAGCGTAATGGCCCGACAAATGTACTTTTTCTACTCAAAATTTGAAGGAATTATTACGTGATAATAGGAGGACTGTAAAATGTTAATTTTAGTGTTTCTATACCTAGAATGAACATGTTATTAACAATTAAATTATTTTGTAACTTGATTATGTGATTAAAAATCCATTTTTTTTAAATGATGAACGTACTTAGTTATGTTTGTAAAGTGGTAATGGCTAACTATGTCATGATGACATATGTTTATAGGATATTGTGATTCGAATTGTTCGGTTTAGTCTACAAGCAAGACAAGTTCTCTAATCTATTTTCTTGTTAAAGCAATTATTGTTTCCAATTCGATTCCAATATAATGGTGCAAGATTTCTGGACTTTATTTTTATTGAGCAAGTTATTCTTGTATTTAACTTTTTGTTTAGCATGCACAATTATACATACTAATGTTAAACAGTTATTTTATCGATTATTCAAATTGCTACACATGCTTAGTATTCGATGTTATTTAAATAACCTTGTCTTAACATTGTTCAAAGCAAGGTGTGTTATAGTTATTCAAGGTGTATGCTATTAGATTATTCCTAAAAGCATTCATATTATGATTTTAATTTACCATGATAATTCAATTACGAGTATTCTATAGTATGATGTTATTAGTATTAATTCAACTAGTCCTCTAGTTGATGATCGATGTGAACTTGAAGTTATCTTGACCGACCAACGGGTAATTAAATAATACTTGCAGGACTAAATTAAAAATAAAGGAAAAGACGAAGGTATAGTACTGTAATATTTTGAGCCCCAAAACGTGCAATTATCGAAACTATATTTTTCTATAAATAGAGGCTCATTCTTCCTTCATTCTTACCAATTCACTAAGACTCACAAGAGATATTATATAGAGAGAAGCTATAGAGAGAGAAGCAATAGGGAGAAAGAAGAAGAGTAGTCTGCTACTTCACTACTCCAGTATCAAGTCTTCTTCTGAGGTAAGGGGTATTATTAATTTCATATTCTGAAGAGATATTATTTTTCGTATTCGTATGAATATTATTTTCGTTCAATATTCGTAAGGAATATCATTTTTGTTCAATATTCATTGTTTTCGTTTAATATTCATAAGGAATATTATTTTCGTTCAATGTCCGTAAGAGATGTTATTTATTTCTTATTCGTAAGGGGTATTATTTATTTCATATTCTGAAGAGATATTATTTTCGTATTCGTATGAATATTATTTTCGTTCAATATTCATAAGGAATATCATCTTCGTTCAATATTCGTAGGAATATTATTTTCGTTCAACAGTCGTAAGGGGTATTAGTTATTTCATATTCTAAAGAGATATTATTTTTCTTATTCGTATGAATATTATCTTCGTTCAATATTCGTAGGAATATTATCTTCGTTAAATATTCGTAGGAATATTATCTTCGTTAAATATTCATTGGAATATTATCTTTGTTAAATATTCGTTAGAATATTATTTTCGTTTAACAGTTGTAAGGGATATTATTTTTTATCAGTATTCATAAGGAATAATATTTTCTTCCATACTCTGTAGTATGTGAGTAATATTATTTCGTCTCGTATTCCTGATTATACACTCATTCTATTGAAATTTTGGCTTCTATACTCCATGAAATTAGTAGAATATCCTTGATATTTGCGCTTTATCCATTATCTTTTCATGGAAATATTATTCTGAGCTTTCTTGATAATTATTGATCTTTTCATGACGGAGTACTATTCACGAGTTACTATTACCGGATTACTATTCACCCAATTACTATTCACCCGAATATTATTCACTCGGGTATTTGGGGCACTTTTCATGTCGGTGTACTATTCCCAAAGTACTATTCATAAGGTACTATTCACGGGGTACTATTTACCCGAAAAATATATTTCTTTTCTGTCCAAATTATTTTTGGTACATGAATATTATTCTTGAATTTTACTCTACAAAGCAGTATCATGTTGACAATTTGGATATTTTTAAACTCTGGATAAATTTAAATTCTTTAATATTTATCCTTGAATTCGTTTGATTTGATTTCGTTTGATTAATGCTTATATCATTGTCATCATCCTCATGCTTATATTGTGATGAAAGTCATCTTTGGCTTACGTGCATAGATGGACTGTTGATTTGTATGATTATGACCAGGGATCATTCTGTATAATCATGACCCGTAATGTTATAATTTATGTGGTAGAAGTCCTCATTGGCTCATAGTGCATTGATGGACAGTTGTTGGTATGATTATGACCAGGATTATTCGGTATAATCATGACCATTGATGATTACATGAATATCCTTGGCCCGTAGATGCGTGGATGATTCGATGATGTGGTTTATTTATTGTCGAGTCTCGTGAAAAAGTTGATGAAAAACTTTTTAATCATAGAAGATAGTAGATATCATGCTCTACTTGACTCTTCTAATGGATTGCTTATTCTGCTGCAGTTGTTGATCTAAAACTTGTTGTCTATTATATTCTATCAGTTGTTATACTGTTGAAGGCTAAGGATAATTTATTCTGCATTATCTTAGTCATAATATTTCTTACTGGGCTAGTTGAGGTCACCCTTTTGCTTTCATTGTTCACTTCAGGAAATGAGAATATAGCTGGGACAAGTTGGGGAATGGAGTGATGGTCCAGGATAAGTGGCTTTAGTAGTCCTCACTATTCTGTGAAATAGTGTGATAATAATTATAATGAGGACTTCATTGAGAGTGGATATTGTTTAGAAGGCAATATTCTTGTTTAAATTCTCAGCTATGTTTTGTCGTATATTACACAACAGTTGTATTTAAGAAGTTTGTATTTGATTTTTGTACCATATATTTTGCGACTCAAGATGGGTGATGTATACCTGTTTTGGGGGTGTCACAGTTGGTATCAAAGCTTAGGGATATGATCCTTGGCTGAGATGTGAGATATGAACTAGGAGGGGAGAGATGGGGAATTCCTTCGCTAGTATGACCTACCTAAGTTTATTTAATTTTTAATTGGTCAGTAAGAATATAGAGATAATATTTGGCATGTCAATTAAACCTTATTTTGAAACTATATTCTAGAATGATATCTAAAATACATGAGATGAGAAATGGGAAAATCATGATAGAGAGGAAATAACCGTGAAGGTACAATCCAAAAAGAAAGCAAGGTATTCTCATCTCTTCGAACTACCAGGTACGTAAATTTCGAGGGCGAAATTTCATAAGGAGGGGAGATTATGAGATCCCGAATTTTATGAAATAAAAGTATTCAATTTTTCTATTTTGGTAAATAGTTAAAATGATAAAAGTTTAAAGTTAAGGGTGATATTTGAAAATTTTGCAAAGTAAGCAAGTTGTTATAAAATATTCGTTGTGTCGGGAAATATTTGTTTGGTTAGGGAATTTTTTTTTGTCAGGGAATATTCGTATGAAGACACAATCATTGGTGGACCCCGCAACGGAATAACTGTCGGATATAGAAAGCGACAGAAATAATCTTTTGATAAAAATAACGGTGAAAGTTTTACCGTTAGACTGTTGAATTACCCGATGGTAAAAGTACAGTAATACGGTGGTTGCATAGTAGCACACGGTATTGATTATTGATGCTTACGTAAGAAGTCACTCACTTATACTCAATTATTGCTACAATAATTACTGCATCATATCACTCGTATTATTGATTCAATTATTGTCACAGTATCATCAACATAATATTTTATATTATTAAATCAATAATTGAGACGATAAAGTTATTTATATTATTATTTGCAATATTGACAATGTCTAGAAGTTTTGTCAAGGAGAGGTTTAATCACCTAATTGCGCGCCAATAAGGAGAAATCCTTATCGGAAAGCCCCCTCTTTCCTGGGAACGACCTGGTTGTTAAGTATTGTGAGTTATAATATTAATGATGAATAAGTTCGTGTTAATTAAAGATGAAATTGATAGTTCCATTGTGTTGGGATTATTAGTGTTAGTGGAAATCGACATTTATTTCGATAATAATTGATGTCTAGAAGTTATACTGACCAATCGGGTAATTAAACAGATAAATGAGCAATTAATTGCTATTAATTCACATGCTTATAACTATTTGTTCACATGTGTGTACTATTGTTTCATATTCATGTATTATTAGGGGAGGTGGTGAAAGATTGATAATACTTGCATAACTAAGTTGAAAATGGAGGTATAAATGGAGGTACTATACTGTAATTCGTATTATCACATGTATAGAACTATTGCTTCACATGATTGAACTATTGATTCACATGATGTTCTATTAGGGGAGGTGGTGCAAGTTTGATAATACTTGCAGGACTAAATTAAAAATGAAGAAAAGATGAAGGTATTGTACTGTAATATTTTGAGCCCCAAAACGTGCAATTATCGAAACTATATTTTCTTATAAATAGAGGCTCATTCTTCCTTCATTCCCACCAATTCACTAAGACTCACAAGAGCAATTATAGAGAGAGAAGCTATAGAGAGAGAAGCTATATGGAGAAAGAAGAAGAGTAGTCTGCTACTTCACTACTCCAGTATCCAGTCTTCTTTTGAGGTAAGGGGTATTATTTATTTCATATTCTGAAGAGATATTATTTTTCGTATTCGTATGAATATTATTTTCGTTCAATATTCGTAAGAAATATCATTTTCGTTTAATATTCATTGTCTTCATTTAATATTTGTAAGGAGTATTATTTTCGTTCAATATCCGTAAGAGATGCTCATGCCTACGTATCCAGTAGATGCTATTTATTTTCATTCATAAGTGAGTGGTATTTTTATGATTATATATAAGTATATTATATTGACTTTTCGATTCAATATTATTTTATTCAACCAGTCGTAAAGAATTGATGAGTTGAAGATATCATTTCTTATGATTTAATAGTTCAATTATTTATTTCATATTCGATGAGATATTATTTTCAGATTCGTATGAATATTATTTTCGTTCAATATTAAGAAGGAATATCATTTAGATTCAATATTCGTAGGAATATTATTTCGCTCAACAAAATTAATGTAAGGGGTATTAGTTATTTCATATTACGAAGAGATATTATTTTTCTTATTCGTATGAATATTATCTTATCTTTCAATATTCGTGAGGAATAATATCTTTGTTAAATATTGTGACATGTCAAAAAAATCGGATTGTCCGTAATTTAAGTTTAAAGAATTAGTTATTAATAAAATAAATTTTTATTAAAACTATTCATGGTATATGTGTTTATTAATGGATTCTATAACCTAGAATGATTATTATTCGGGAGGATTTCGCTACGAGCTAGAGCGAGAAAAGAATTTTCAAGGCGAAAATAAAATTTTTAAAGGGAACAAAAATATTTTCGAGAAAAAGACGAAATAGGCACTATTCATCCGTTTTGCTCTTAGATTTATTTTGAATTTTTGAGAAATGCGTAATGATAGAATTCTGAGACGAGATGGAATATTCAATAATATTTTAGTTATGGCTAAAACGAAGTTTTCTCCTGCGGACTTAAAACCTAAGGGTTAGGAAAAGTGATTTCCGAGAATTTTATGATTTCGTATAATAATTAGAGTTATTATGCGTGAGAAATATGAGTATAATACTAGTTATTATACGAGTATAGTGCGAAGATTAGTACGAAGTATAATACGAATATCGTACGAACTATATACGAAGAGAATACGAAAATACAAGAATGGAATGCGTAGAATACGATTAGTCTAAATGGACTTTGAGTTCATGGACTTTGTAGATTCCAAGTGGACTTGGATTATATCAAGCCCAATAGAATATGTAATCAATCCCAGAGAAGGCCCAGTAAGAATTAATGTAAGGCCCAATGTTAGATTTAATTAGGCCCGATCCAAGAAAATTAACCGCGGATCGAACTAATGGGTCACCGGATGGGTAAAACCCATGGGGCAACCCATGGGGAAGACCCATGGGCATAAGGGGCGGCCACTTGGTCACCAAGTAAGGGTGGTGACTAAGTAAACTTGGTGGCTAAGCTTGGAATAGTAAGGAGGTTGGGGGAAAATGACTAAAATGCCCCTAACCTTGGTTTTCTATAAATAGAAAGCTTAAGTTCATTATTTTGAGCTTTTGAAAATCCTACACTATAAGAGATAGAGAAAGAGAGTTCGGATGGGAGAAGAAGAGGAAGAGGAAGAGGAAGAGGAATGAGGAAAAGCTTGCCCGAGTGCACGCTTTGTCCGACGGAAGGAGATTAAAGAAGAACGGTAATTCGAACACTAGTTTCTTCTAATTTTCTTTAAGTTTAATATGTTCAAAAACATAAATTAATGAAGATAAGAGGTAGATGAAGTTAAGAATGATTTCATATGATTGAAATCATGAGAAAATGAAGAAATAAGAATTTGGAATTTAGTTTATAAATTTCTTAAGGAAGTGTAAGATTCGTAAGGATTTTGGGCGATCCGAATGAATCTTATGAATGAGTAGGTCAAATAAGTAAGGAATGATGTTCTATAACATCAAATTCCAAGAAAAAAGTAGAATCCTAATCCAAAATATAGATTAAAATGAAGAACGCGAAGAACACGCGAAGAACGTTGTTGATGGACAAATTTAAAACCATCGTAGGATAATTGTTGTTGATGGACAAGTTTAAAACCATCACGTATAAGTTAGTTGCTTATTACTTGATTAGGAATGTTAGAAACGTTCATGAAGAATTAATTAAAACTGAGCTATAACGAAGTTATGGCAAAAAAATTTGTAAAAGAAGAATGAGAATTAGAAAGTTCGTAAATGAACCCGAACATGTAGGGTTTCATAAGAATGTAAGAGAACTTATAAAATGTGAGTCATGGACTCGAGAACAAATGAGTTCCGAGTTCGGATGACCCAATTACGGACGAACGAACGAAGAACGTTAATAACGTAAAATGAACGAAGAGCAAAGATTAAGCCAATTGAATGGCATGTTAATGGATTTAGAACAAAGTTCTCTCTGAGGGTAATCGAAGTATGTAAGATAAGGAAGAATATGGCTTTGGAACGACCTCGTTCCGAGTTATAACGAATTAGATATGAGATTTCAAAGTCAGCGTCTCAAGCTTGTAAAAGACTTAGAATATTTTTCTAGGTTTCATGCTTGGCACCGCAGCGCGAGTCGATCCTTGGGGGCCGAAGCCGCAGTGTGAGCTCGGGCCATTAGGTACTGCTAAGTGGCACCGTAGCATGAAGGAAAGGGAAGGGCACGACGCTGCAGCGTCGGTGCAGGGCAATGCCCAGAAATGAGATTTTTACTGCTCAATTACTAGGGGATGTGCAAGAAAGAAATATGAACATGTAACACTTAATTAAGTGTATTAAACCTTTAATGAAGGTTGAATGAAAAGATTAAACGAGATTAAAAGATAAAGATTGTAGACGCGGGTTACAAAACAAATATCCGGGGACCGTAGTCGCGATAATCGGACGTGAGGGATTGCTTTGATGGTGATTCCTTAGACGTTGATTGACTAGGGTAATGAATAACATTTCGATGTTATGTCATGGTCATGAGTGATGAATGTAAAGCGTTTAGATTCTGTGATTGCAATGTTGTTGCGATGAGCAATCGGTCTTAGCATACAACAAACCGTATGGCTTTGACATTAGGAAAGAATAATGAACATGGGGGTTCAGGTGACTAGTAATGAATGAAGTAATTAAAACCTTGGATGAAGGTTGAATAGAATTAAGAGGCAAGTAACGTAAATTTTGAATACGTAAACGATCCTTGTGAATCGTATTCATGTTGAGCGAACGTTCTAAGTACACATAGATTGTATGACTTAAACGTTGACAGGAGTAGTAAATAAGATATGAATTATCAAGAAAGCAGTAGCGAAAGGTAATAAATTAATGAAAGCCAAATATGAGTCGGATGAGAATGTTAGAATGAAATGTAAGCGTTGAACACTTTAACCGACGTGAGGGTTGAGTGTATGCAAATATTAAACGGGTAAAACCTACACTTTGTGTATGGTTTGACTGTAGGATAATCAAGACCAATGATTAAACCTATGAACGGTGAATAAGCTGAATTAAAGACAAGTACGTATAACGTAAAAGAAGCCGAGTTAATGTTTATAACTTGGATAACGTTCCGAGTTAAATGAATTGGACGTTGTAAGATAAGAATAAGGTAACGTAAAATGCTTAACGCTATTAATGCGTAGAATAAATATTGAATGACTTAGACGATAAAGAATGAATCCTGAGGTATGACATTTATTTGTCAGAAAGCCATAAGGAATAAGAAATTGACTTAACGAACATTATAGTTTAATAGTTCGGATAAGTTAAGATAAGTTAGGTTGTGGTTCAATTGTAATCTTTGATGGTTGACATATGGGAGCTGGGCTAAACAATTCCTTCAAAGAGTGAAGGTATATACAAAACTAGCAACCGATCTAACTCACTGTGTGGGCAGTGTAGATGAGACGGGAACTTGTTTGTTGGTTGTTTATGGGAAACCACTCAGAGTACCATATGGACTACTAGCAGAGACATGATGTGTGCTGAGTCCTAGGAAAGTATAAGAAGAAGATAAGAATGTAAATCATCAAAGATGATGAACGTATTGAGTAAGACATCTCTGTATGTCATGAAGCCGTTAACCGGTAAAGGAAGTTGATCGCGTAAACTTTGTTTGTAAGAACGCGAACCCTAAGAAGTAAAGTTAAGTAAACTAATGTGTAAAGTCAAGTATATGACTAATTGGTGTATGTGTTATTTCCTTATGTGCTGCATAGGAATTGGAATGAGCAGTTCAACATAAACTATAAGTTGTAGCTGTGCGTAAGGCAAGTTTCCTAACTTCATTCATATTTTAAATGAATATTAGTTTCTAAACTTCTCAGATGTTAAACTTGAGAAGTTCTGTCTATGTGCAAATGTGTGATATTTGTACAAAGTGTTAGAATATATGAGGCCTTGTGCCACAATGTGAACACTTCAGTGTTTCTATAATATGAACTGTTCTGTGATTGAATTCTTCAATATGAGCATGTTCTTTTTATACATGAACCGTTATTGTTAAGTCTGTGCTATTGATTCTAGCCAGACAGAATGTGTATGAAAAAGAGTAGAGAATGAAAGTATTTCAAAGTGCATGTGAATAATGTTTTAAAATGATAGGAATCGAGATTATTCCTATTATTCAAGTTGCTTTATAACCTTTGTTCGGTTATTTTAATCTTAAAGGAATGTTTAAATTCTTAAAGTTGTTTTTTCAACTGCTATGACTTGCTGAGCAATTGAATGCTCACACTTGCTTTAAATAAATTTTTTTTCAGCAAACGATGTTAGAAAGAACTTAAGGATCCTGTAAAGATCAAGCTGATCGGTATCCAGAAGAAGTGCCATTCATTAGATGAATGAGCGTGAAGATCAAGAGAAGACTTGTAATATAGAATGATAGAATTAAACTATAGAATAGTTTAATGAACGATATGTATCCTTTGTGGCGGATAAAAGTCACTTGTACAAGATGTAAAGAATAATGTAATTATCATTATTTGGAATGAAAGAGGTTTTAAGGTTTTAGAACCTGGGATTTGAGGATGTATGTTATTATATTTAGCTATATAATGATGTATGTTTGGAAGAAGATGGGATCGTGACGTACGAAATCCGGATGTGAAAATAGACCGGATTTCGGGGCGTTACAAATATTCGTTGGAATATTATCTTCGTTAAATATTCGTTGGAATATTATATTCGTTCAACAGTTGTAAGGGATATTATTTTTGTTCAGTATTCATAAGGAATAATATTTTCTTCCATACTCTGTAGTATGTGAGTAATATTATTTCGTCTCGTATTCCTGATTATGCACTCATTCTGTTGAAGTTTTGACTTCTATACTCCATGAAATTAGTAGAACATCCTTGATATTTGCGCTTCATCCAGTATCTTTTCATGGAAATATTATTCTGAGCTTTCTTGATAATTATTGATCTTTTCATGACGGAGTATTATTCACGAGTTACTATTCATGGATTACTATTCACTCGGTTACTATTCACTCAAATATTATTCACTCGGGTATTCGGGGCACTTTTCATGCCAGAGTACTATTAATGAGTTACTATTCATGGGTTACTATTCATCCAATTACTATTCACCCGAATATTATTCACTCGGGTATTTGGGGTACTTTTTATGTCGGGGTACTATTCCCGAAGTACTATTCACAGGGTACTATTCACGGGGTACTATTTATCCAAAAAATATATTTCTTTTCTGTCCAAATTATTTTTGGTACATTAATATTATTCTTGAATTTTACTTTACAAAGCAGTATCATATTGATAATTTGGATATTTTTAAACTCTGGATAAATTTAAAGTCTTTAATATTTATCCTTGAATTCGTTTGATTTGATTTCGTTTGATTAATGATTATATCATTGTCATCATCCTCATGCTTATATTGTGATGAAAGTCATCTATGGCTTATGTGCATAAATGGACTGCTGATTGGTATGATTATGACCAGAGGATCATTCGGTATAATCATAACCCGTAATGTTATAAATGATACGGTAGAAGTTCTCATTGGCCCGTAGTGCATTGATGGACAATTGTTGTTATGACTATGACCAAACATTATTCGGTATAATCATGACCATTGATGATTACATGAATATCCTTGGCACGTAGTGCAGGGATGATTCGATGATGTGGTTTATTTATTAACCTGAGTCTCATCGATAAAGTTGGTGAAAAACTTTTTAAATCATAGAAAATAGTAGATATCATGCTCTACTTGACTCTTCTAATGGATTGCTTATTCTGCTGCAGTTGTTGATCTAAAACTTGTTGTCTATTATATTCTATCAGTTGTTATACTATTGAAGGCTAAAGATAATTTATTCTGCATTATCTTAGTCATAATATTTCTTATTGGGGTAGTTGAGCTCACCCTTTTGCTTTCATTGTTCTCTTCAGGAAATGAGAATATAGCTGATAAGTTAGGGAATTAAGTGATGGTCCAGGATAAGTGGCTTTAGTAGTCCTCACTATTCTGTGAAATAGTGTGATAATAATTGTAATGTGGACTTCATTGCGAGTGGATGTGAGACCCCGAATTTTATGAAATGAAAGTATTCAATTTTCTTATAATTATTCTATTTAGTAAATGGTTAAATTGATAAAAGGTTAAAGTTAAGGGTGATATGTGAAAATTTTGCAAAGTATGCAAGTTGTTATATTATATTCGTTTGGTCGGGGAATATTCTTTTTGTCGGGGAATATCCGTATGACGGCACAATCATTAGTGGACCCCACAACAGAAGTATTATCGTAGTTAAAAAACGACAGAATTATCTTTTTATAAAAAAATAACGGCAAAAGTGTTACCGTTAAAACAGTTGAACTACCCGGTAGTAAAAGTACAGTAGTACGCGTGGTTGTATAGTAGCACACGGTATTGATTATTGATGCTTACGTAAGAAGTCACTCAGTTATACTCAATTATTTCTATAGTAATTATCGCATCATATCTTTCATATTTTTAATTCAATTATTATCACAGTATCATCTGCATAATATGATATATTGTTAAATCAATAATTGAGACAATAAAGTTATTCGTATTATTATTTGTAATATTGAAAATGTCTAGAAGTTCTGTCAAGGAGAGGTTTGGTAACTTAATTGCGCGCCAATAAGGAGAAATCCTTATCGGAAAGCCCCCTCTTTCCTAGGAATGACCTGATTGTTAAATATTGTGAGTTATAATATTAATTTTGAATGTTATTAAAAATCGAAGTTGAGTTCGGAGTTGAATTTGGAGACGCGGACGTGATATTTGAGTCCGAAACGATAAAATTAGTAGAAATAGACTATAAACACAAAATTTGTTGGGGTTGACTTTTTGGTCAAAAAAGTCAATAGTTGATTTTTTTGGAAAAAGTCAAACTTTGAAATTTCAAAAATAAAATTTTTGAGAAAAATATTTCCATTGTGCTGGGATTGTTAGTGTTAGTGGAAATCGACATTTATTTCGATAATAATTGATGTCTGGAGGTTATATTGACAAATCAGGTAATTAATCGAATAAATGAGCAATTAATTGCTATTAATTCACATGATTATAACTATTTGTTCACATGTGTGTACTATTGATTCACATTTATTTACTATTAGGGAAGTTGGTGCAAGATTGATAATACTTTTATGACTAAGTTAAAAATGGAGGTATAGATGGAGGTACTATACTATAATTCGTATTTTCACATGATTATAACTATTGATTCACATGATTGAACTATTAATTCACATTATTTACTATTAGGGGAGGTGGTGCAAGTTTGATAATACTTGAAGGACTAAATTAAAAATGAAAGAAAAGTTGAAGGTATTGTACTATAATATTTCGAGCCCCAAAACGTGCAATTATGGTAACTATATTTTCCTATAAAAGCTCATTCTTCCTTCATTTCTCACCAATTCACTAAAGCTATAGAGCAATTATTATAGAGAGAAATTATAGAGAGAAAGAAGAAGAGAAGTCTGCTACCTCTGTACTTCAGTATCCAGTTTCTTTCTAAGGTAATAAGAGTGTAGCTGGGTCGAGCGGAGGTAACAGGAGAATAGAATGGTGGTCTATAGCTATTGAGGTTCTCCCTAAATAGTATGGAAATAATTTTATTGAGAACTTTAGATAAGTGTGTCATATTGTATACGTCACTTGATATTTAATTTTGGTGAACCGAATAGGGTGAGGTGAACCCAACTTTGGAAGGGTATTTTGCCACTATCATACAGGATCTCTAATGACATACAACCTCGTGTTATCATAAGACAGGGTTGTGCACATCCACTTGCTGAGTATATCTACGAGCACTACCTATATAATCTTGGAGTTTATTTGAAATATAATTCTTACTTGGAGACAACGGAGATAATTATATGTTAAGAGAGGACTCACCATTGGAAAGAAGATGATATCAATCTTCTTGTTTTTCTTTGGGGACTATTGGGTCAACCAAGGGTAATTATGTGGACCAAGGTTTCCTTGAGTATTTCTAAAGATTTTAATTTCTAAAACAGTTATTGACTGTACCTTTATGTAAAGTACCATTATAAGGTGTTGTGGTTGAGGCACCATGTGAGTTACATATATTTGTATTAAAACTCATAGCTTATCTATTGTATTACTCTGCACAATAGTTCAACAGTTGTATAAATGAAGTTTATATTTGATTTCTGTAGTGTGATATCTGGCGACTCAGAATGGGTCATGTGGACCTATTTTGGGGGCGTCACAAATGGTATCAGAGCTTAGGGATATGGTCGCTGGCGGAGATATGAGTCTAGAACTAGGATGGGAGAGAGCAGTAATATACTTCGCTAGTGTGTGACGTACCTAAGCCAAAATTTTTACTTGATAAGTTGACAATTTATGATATGTCAATTAACCTTTGTTTTGAAGATATATTCTAGAATGATATCTGAAATACAGGAAATAAGCAATGAAAAAATCATGATACAGAGGATATTACCAGGAAGGTACAATCCGAAAAAAAAGCAAGGTATTCTCATCTCTTCGAATACCAGGTACGTACGTAAATTTTGAGGGCGAAATTTCATAAGGAGGGGAGATTGTGAGACCCCGAATTTTATGAAATGAAAGTATTCAATTTTCTTAAAATTATTCTATTTAGTAAATGGTTAAATTGATAAAAGGTTAAAGTTAAGGGTGATATGTGAAAATTTTACAAAGTATGCAAGTTGTTATATTATATTCGTTTAGTCGGGGAATATTCTTTTTATCTGGGAATATTCGTACGATGGCACAATCATTGGTGGACCCCACAACGTAAGTATTGTCGTAGTTAGAAAACGACAGAATTATCTTTTTATAAAAAAATAACGGCGAAAGTGTTACCGTTAAAACTGTTGAACTACTCGGTAGTAAAAGTATCGTAATACGCGTGGTTGCATAGTAGCACACGGTATTTATTATTGATGCTTACGTAAGAAGTCACTTAGTTATACTCAATTATTGCTACAGTAATTATCGCACCATATCTCTCATATTGTTAATTCAATTATTGTCACAGTATCATCTGCATAATATGATATATTGTTAAATCAATAATTGAGACGATAAAGTTATTTATATTATTATTTGCAATATTGACAATGTCTAGAAGTTCTGTCAAGGAGAGGTTTGGTCACCTAATTGCGCGCCAATAAGGAGAAATCCTTATCGGAAAGCCCCCACTTTCCTGGGAACGACCTGGTTGTTAAATATTGTGAGTTATAATATTAATGATGAATATTATTAAAAATCAAAGTTGAGTTCAGAGTTGAATTTAGAGACGCGAGGGTGATATTTGAGTCCAGAACGATGAAATTAGTAGAAATAGACTATAAACACAAAATTTGTTGGGGTTGACTTTTTGGTCAAAAAAGTCAACAGTTGATTTTTTCGGAAAAAGTCAAACTTCGAAATTTCAAAAATGAAATTTTTGAGAAAAATATTTCCATTATGTTGGGATTATTAGTGTTAGTGGAAATCGACATTTATTTCGATAATAATTGATGTCTGGAGGTTATATTGACAAATCGAGTAATTAATCGAATAAATGAGCAATTAATTGCTATTAATTCACATGATTATAACTATTTGTTTACACGTGTGTACTATTGATTCACATTCATTTACTATTAGGGGAGTTGGTGTAAGATTGATAATACTTGCATGACTAAGTTAAAAATAGAGGTACAGATGGAGGTACTATACTATAATTCGTATTTTTACATGATTATAACTATTGATTCACATGATTGAACTATTGATTCACATTATTTACTATTAGGGGAGGTGGTGCAAATTTGATAATACTTGCAGGACTAAATTAAAAATGAAAGAAAAGTTGAAGGTATTGTACTTTAATACTTTGAGCCCCAAAACGTGCAATTATGGAAACTATATTTTCCTATAAATAGAAGCTCATTCTTCCTTCATTTCTCACCAATTCACTAAAGCTATAGAGCAATTATTATAGAGAGAAATTATAGAGAGAAAGAAGAAGAGAAGTCTGCTACCTCTCTACTTCAGTATCCAATTTCTTTCTAAGGTAATAAGAGTGTAGCTGGGTCTAGTGGGGGTAACAGGAGAATAGAACGGTGGTCTATAACTATTGAGGTTCTCCCTAAATAGTATGGAAATAATTTTATTGAGAACTTTAAATAAGTGTGTCGTATTGTATACGTCATTTGATATTTAATTTTGGTAAACGGAATAGGGTGAGGTGAACCCAACTTTGGAAGGGTGTTTTGCCACTATCATACAGGATGTCTAATGACATACAACCTCGTGTTATCATAAGACAAGGTAGTACACATCCACTTGCTGAGTATATCTACGAGCACTGCCTATATAATCTTGGAGTTTATTTGAAATATAATTCTCACTTTGAGACAACGGAGATAATTATATGTCAAGAGTTGACTCACCATTGGAAAGAAGATTATAACAATCTTCTTGTTTTTCTTTGGGGACTATTGGGTCAACCAAGGGTAATTCTGTGGACATATGATATCTATCATAACCTAAACGCATGGCCTCCCATGTACGAAGGTTTCCTTGAGTATTTTCCAAAGATTTTAATTTCTAAAACAATTATTTACTGTACCTTTATGTAAAGTACCATTGTAAGGTGTTGTGGTCGAGGCACCATATGAGTTACATATATTTTTATTAAAACTCAATAGCTTACCTGTTGTCGTACTCTGCACGACAGTTCAACAGTTGTATAAATGAAGTTTATTTTTATTTCTGTAGTGTGATATCTGACGACTCAGAATGGGTCGTGTGGACCTATTTTGGGGGCGTCACATTGGATATTGTTTAGAAGGCAATATTCTTTTTAAACTCTCAGCTATGTTTTATCGTATATTACATGACAGTTGTATTAAAGAAGTTTGTATTTGATTTCTGTACCATATATTTAGCGACTCAAGATGGGTGATGTATACCTATTTTAGGGGCATCACAGTTAGTATCAAAGCTTAGGGATATGATCCCTGGCTGAGATGTGAGACAAGAACTAGGAGAGGAGTGATGGGGAATTCCTTCGCTAGTATGACCTACCTAAGTTTATTTGGTTTTTAATTGGTCGGTCAATATATAGAGATAATATGTGGCATGTCAATTAACTCTTATTTTAAAACTATATTCTAGAATGATATCTGAAATATAGGAGATGAGAAATGGGAAAATCATGATAGAGAGGAAATAACCGTGAAGGTACAATCCGAAAAGAAAGCAAGGTATTCTCATCTCTTCGAACTACCAGGTATGTAAATTTCGAGGGTGAAATTTCATAAGGAGGGGAGATTGTGAGATCCCGAATTTTATGAAATAAAAGTATTCAATTTTTCTATTTTGGTAAATAGTTAAATTGATAAAAGTTTAAAGTTAAGGGTGATATTTGAAAATTTTGCAAAGTAAGCAAGTTGTTGTAAAATATTTTTTTGTGTCGGGAAATATTTGTTTGGTCGGGGAATTTTCTTTTTGTCAGAGAATATTCGTACGAAGACACAATCATTGGTGGACCCCGCAACAGAATAACTATCGGATATAGAAAGCGACAAAAATAATCTTTTGATAAAAATAACGACAAAAGTTTTACCGTTAAACTGTTGAAATATCCGATGGTAAAAGTACAGTAATACGCGTGGTTGCATAGTAGCACACGGTATTGATTATTAATGCTTACATAAGAAGTCACTCACTTATACTCAATTATTGCTACAGTAATTGCTGCATCATATCTCTCATATTATTGATTCAATTATTGTCACAGTATCATCTTCATAATATTTTATATTATTAAATCAATAATTGAGATGATAAATTATTCATATTATTATTTGCAATATTGACAATGTCTAGAAGGTTTCAAGGAGAGGTTTGGTCACCTAATTGCGCGCCAATAAGGAGAAATCCTTATCAAAAAGCCCCCTTTTTCTTGGGAACGACCTGGTTGTTAAATATTATGAATTATAATATTAATGACGAATAAGTTCGTGTTGATTAAAGATGAAATTGATAGTTCCATTGTGTTGGGATTATTAGTGTTAGTGGAAATCGACATTTATTTTGATAATAATTGATGTCTGGAAGATATACTGACCAATCGGGTAATTAAACGGATAAATGAGCAATTAATTGGTATTAATTCATATGCTTATAACTATTTGTTCACATGTGTATACTATTGATTCATATTCACATACTATTAGGGGAGGTGGTGCAAGATTGATAATACTTGCATGACTAAGTTAAAAATGGAGGTATAAATGAAGGTACTATACTGTAATTTATATTCTCATATGTATAGAACTATTGATTCACATGATTGAACTATTGATTCACATGATGTACTATTAGGGGAGGTGGTGCAAGTTTGATAATACTTGCAGGACTAAATTAAAAATGAAAGAAAAGATGAAGGTATTGTACTGTAATGTTTTGAGCCCCAAAACGTGTAATTATTGAAACTATAATTTCCTATAAATAGAGGCTCATTCTTACTTCATTCTCACCAATTCACTAAGACTCACAAGAGCAATTATAGAGAGAGAAGCTATAGAGAGAGAAGCTATAGGGAGAAAGAAGAAGAGTAGTCTGCTACTTCACTTCTCCAGTATCCAGTCTTCTTTTGAGGTAAGGGTATTATTTATTTCATATTCTGAAGAGATATTATTTTTCGTATTCGTATAAATATTATTTTCATTCAATATTCGTAAGGAATATCATTTTCGTTCAATATTCATTGTCTTCGTTTAATATTCATAAGGAGTATTATTTTCGTTCAATATCCATAAGAGATTTTATTTATTTCTTATTTGTAAGGGGTATTATTTATTTCATATTCTGAAGAGATATTATTTTTCGTATTCGTATGAATATTATTTTCGTTCAATATTTTAAAGGAATATCATCTTCGTTCAATATTCGTAGGAATATTATTTTCGTTCAACAGTCGTAAGGGGTATTAGTTATTTCATATTCTGAAGAGATATTAATTTTCTTATTCGTATGAATATTATCTTCGTTTAATATTCGTAGGAATATTATCTTCGTTAAATATTCGTTGGAATATTATCTTCGTTAAATATTCGTTGGAATATTATCTTCGTTAAATATTCGTTGGAATATTATCTTCGTTCAACAGTTGTAAGGGATATTGTTTTTGTTCAGTATTCATAAGGAATAATATTTTCTTCCATACCCTGTAGTATGTGAGTAATATTATTTCGTCTCGTATTCCTAATCATACACTCATTCTGTTGAAGTTTTGGCTTCTATACTCCATAAAATTAGTAGAATATCCTTGATATTTGCGCTTCATCCAGTATCTTTTTATGGAAATATTATTCTGAGCTTTCTTGATAATTATTGATCTTTTCATGACGGAGTACTATTCACTGGTTACGATTCACCCGGTTACTATTCACTCAAATATTATTCACTCGGGTATTCAGGGCACTTTTCATGCCAGAGTACTATTCACGAGTTACTATTTATGGATTACTATTCACCCAATTACTATTCACCCGAATATTATTCACTCAGGTATTTGGGGTACTTTTTATGTCGGGGTACTATTCCCGAAGTACTATTCATAGGGTACTATTCACGGGGTACTATTTACCCGAAAAATATATTTCTTTTCTGTCTAAATTATTTTTGGTACATGAATATTATTCTTGAAATTTACTCTACAAAGCAGTATCATGTTGATAATTTGGATATTTTTAAACTCTGGATAAATTTAAAGTCTTTAATATTTATCCTTGAATTTGTTTGATTTGATTTCGTTTAATTAATGCTTATATCATTGTCATCATCCTCATGCTTATATTGTGATGAAAGTCATCTTTGGCTTACGAGCATAGATGGACTGTTGATTGGTATGATTATGACCAGGGATCATTTGGTATAATCATGACCCGTAATGTTATAAATGATGTGGTAGAAGTCCTCATTGGCCCGTAGTGCATTGATGGACAGTTGTTGGTATGACTATGACCAGGGATTATTCGGTATAATCATGACCATTGATTATTATATCAATATCCTTGGCCCGTAGTGCAGGGATGATTCGATGATGTGGCTTATTTATTAAGCTAAGTCTCAGTGATAAAGTTGTTGAAAAACATTTTAAATCACAGAAGATAGTAGATATCATGCTCTACTTGACACTTCTAATGGATTGCTTATTCCGTTGCAGTTGTTGATCTAAAACTTGTTGTCTATTATATTCTATCAGTTGTTATACTGTTGAAGGCTAAGGATAATTTATTCTGCATTATCTTAGTCATAATATTTCTTACTGGGCTAGTTGAGCTCACCCTTTTGCTTTCATTGTTCTCTTTAGGAAATGAGAATATAGCTGGGACAAGTTGGGGAATGGAGTGATGGTCCAGGATAAGTGGCTTTAGTTGTCCTCGCTATTCTGTGAAATAGTGTGATAATAATTGTAATGAGGACTTCATTGAGAGTGGATATTGTTTAGAAGGCAATATTCTTGTTTAAACTCTTAGCTATGTTTTGTCGTATATTACACGATAGTTGTATTAAAGAAGTTTGTATTTGATTTATGTACCATATATTTGGTGACTCAAGATGGGTGATGTATACCTATTTTGGGGGCGTCACAGTAACATTGGAAGTAACAGTCAGAAGAGGAAGTGGAGCGATAATTCAACTGCGGGAGGACAACAAGGAAGTCAACCAAAGAAGAAATTTGAAGCTTGTGCGACGTGCGGGAAAAACCATACTGGGATATGTTTGAAGGGAAAGAGGGTGGGTTTCAACTGTGATCAGGTGGGACACATTGCACCGAACTATTTTAGTCCGAAGAAAGGAGCATGTTTTACCTGCGGTTCAAAAGATCACGTAGCTCGTGATTGCCCTAAGAAGCCAGCGAGAAGTGCAAGTGGTGGAAAAGGAAATAAAAATGGTGGTGGTGCATTGACTATCACTGGACCACCACAGTCAAGTCGACCTACTGTGAGAACTTTCAATATGACCGTGCAGGATGCTGTACAGTCTAAGGATGTGGTGTCAGGTATCATTCCGATTAATGGTATTAATGCTTATGTGCTATTTGATTTGGGTACTTCTTGTTCATTTATATCTGATGAATTTGCTCAAAACTTAGATTTGCCTCAGGAAGAATTAGAATTTCCCTTAATGTATAGAGATTGCGAATATGGAAGTGATTCCTGTTAAATTCATATGTAGGAATTGTATAATGGTTATAAAAGGTCACGAGATGATGGTAGATTTGATATAATTAGACTTGGTGAATTTGATGTTATACTAGGAATGGATTGGTTATCCAATTACGGAGCAGTAATTGATTGCCAAAGGAAAAATGTTAACCTTATAACTCCGTCAAAGGTTATGTTCTATGGCAGCAAGTCGCCTCAACAAGTAAGTTGTCTGACAGTGATGCAAGCTAAGAAGTTGTTGAGATAAGGATGTGTAGGATACTTAGCCTACATAGTCGATACACAGAAAAAGAGTGCGAAGTTAGAAGAAATACCAATTATAAGAGATTTTTCAGACATATTTCTAGATGATTTTGGGTCTTCTGCCAGATCGACAAATTGAGTTCGTGATTGACTTACTACCAGGGATGACCCCGATATCTAAAGCACCATACAGAATGGCCCTTGTAGAAATGAAAGAGTTGATGGTGCAATTATAAGAATTTCTCGACAAGAAGAATATTCAGCCGAGTGTGTCGCCATGGGGAGCACCGATGTTGTTTGTTAAGAAGAAAGATGGATCGATGCGGCTCTGCATTGATTACCAAGAATTGAATAAGGTCACAATTAAAAATAAGTATCCATTACCTAGAATCGATGACCTGTTCGATCAGTTGAAGGGAGCGAGATATTTTTAGAAGATAGACTTGAGAAGTGGTTATCATCAGTTGAAGGTGAGGCCGGAGGATGTACCAAAAATAGCGTTCAGAACTCGATATAGTCATTATGAGTTTGTAGTTATGTCTTTTGGCTTAACTAATGCATCTGCAGCGTTCATGGATTTGATGAACATGGTGTTTAAATCATTCTTAGACAAATTTATAGTGGTGTTTATTGATGATATATTGGTATATTCCAAAACCAAGGAGTAACATGTTGAACACTTAAAAGTGACGTTAGAGACATTGAGAAAAGAGAAGTTGTATGCTAAGTTCTCAAAATGTGAATTTTGTTTGGAACATGTACAGTTTCTCGGGCACGTTATTGATAAGGACGGAATTTCGGTGGATCCATCAAAAGTTGAAGCAATAATAAACTGGGATTAGCCGAAGACACCGTCGAAGTAAGGAGTTTCTTGGGATTGGCAGGTTACTACAAGCTTTTTATTCAAGACTTTTCTAAGATCGCGACTCCATTGACGAACTTAACTAGGAAAGCGGTTAAGTTTGTTTGGATAAAGAAGTGCAAGAAGAGTTTTCGAGAATTAAAGAATAGGTTGAGTTCAGCAACTGTGTTATCATTGTCTGATGATATAGGAAATTTTGTGGTGTATAGTGATGCATCGCATAAAGGACTAAGCTATGTGATTATGCAGAACGACAAAGTTATTGTATATGCATCACGACATTTGAAGGATTACGACAAAGTTATTGTGTATGCATCACGACATTTTGTGGTGTTTGCCCTGAAAATTTGGAGACATTATCTTTATGGAGAGAGGTGTGAGATATATACCGACCATAAAATTATGAAGTATATATTTACACAAAAAGATTTGAATATGAGACAAAGAAGATGGTTGGAGCTGATCAAAGATTATGACTAAGAGATTTTCTATCATCCTAGAAAGGCGAATGTTGTTCCTGATGCTTTAAGTAGGAAGGGACGGGAGAAGTTAATGTTGTTAACTTCTCAAGAGAAGCTAGTGTCGGAAATGGCTAAGATGGAGTTATAAATTAAATTTCTGACATAATTCAATGAAAAGTTGTTCTAGATAGGTAACAGTTCAATGTTGGTGGATAAGGTGAAAAATGCACAACTTCAGGATGAAGGCTGCGAAAAGATAAAACAAAAAATATCTGTAGGTGAGGAAAACAAATTCAAAATCGATTCAGAAGAGTTACTTCGATTCGAAGGAAGAATTTTGGTTTCACCAGTACTAGAGGTTAAAGAAGAAATTTTGAGAGAAGCTCACAACTCAAGATATTCGATTCACCTTGGGAGTACAAAGATGTACTAGGATCTTTGACATCATTATTGGTGGCTAAATATGAAAAAGGATGTGGTTGAGTGCGTGGCGAAGTGCTTAACATGTCAGAGAGTTAAGGCTAAACATCAAAGGCCAAGTGGATTATTACAACCATTGGAGATACCAGAATGGAAATGGGAGTATATCACAATGGATTTTGTTGTAGGTCTTCCAATAACCCAACAAGGTTACGATGCCATTTGGGTGATTGTCGATCGACTGACGAATTCGGTAAACTCTTTTCCAATCAAGCTTCGATTTACCCTAGATCGGTTAGCAAATCTGTACGTGAAGGAAATTGTGTCAAGACACTGTGTACCTATGTCCATTGTATCAGACAGAGATCCACGTTTCACATCTAATTTCTGGAAACGATTACAAGAATGCTTGGGAACACAGTTGAGAATGAGCACAGCGTACGATCCTTAAACCGACGGACAAAGTGAGAGAACCATCCAAACACTAGAAGATATGTTCAGAGCATGTATCATAGATTTCAAGGGAAATTGGGACGATCATGTACCATTGGTGGAATTTGCTTATAATAATAGTTATCACGCGAGTATTGGCATACCGCCATACGAAGCATTATACGACAGGAAATGCAGAACTCCGTTATGTTGGGATGAGATAGGTGAACGTCAGCTATTGGGTCCAGAATTGGTACAACAAAATGTCGAGATCATCAAGGTTATTCGAACGAGATTGATAGCTACACAAGATAGACAGAAGAAATATGCCGATCAACATCGACAAAATTGGGAATTCGATGTCGGTAGTTATGTTTTCTTGAAAGTGTCTCCCTGGAAGGGGAAAATTCAATTTGGCAAGAAGGGAAAATTAAGCCCTAGGTTTATAGGACCTTTTGAAGTGCTTCGACGAGTTGGTGAAGTGGCGTACAAGGTAGTTTTACCTCTGGAGTTGGAGCATATTCATAATATTTTCCATATCTCGGTATTGAGACCATATAAGATTGATTATAAGCATGTTATAGAATATGAGCCCTTATAGTTTAAGAAAGATTTGTCATATGAAGAAGTCTCTGTTCAAATTGTTGACAGAAAAGAGCAAGTACTGAGGAATAAGGTGATACCTTCTGTTAAAGTAGTCTGGAGAAACCTAAATGCTGAAGAAGCTACGTGGGAACTTAAAAGCGTTATGATGAAGAATTATCCTCAGTTGTTTGCTTGATTTTGTATAGCGATCCCGGGGATAGAATCTTGTTAAGGAGTGAAGAATGTAACAAATAAATTTTTTGAGTTGTGATTCTGGGGACAGAATCCTTTTAAAGAGGGAAGGATGTAACGATCGAGAAATTTATAATTTAATTTAAATATTTATTGAATTAAATAAATATTTTAAATAATTTATTTATTGAGATAAATAAATATTTGATGAATTGTGATGTAATAATTTAGTTGAGTATGTGTGCCAACTAAATTAATGAATGGTAATTTTATTATTTGAGGATTTAATTTAATGAAAATAATTATATTAAATCAATTGCTTAATATTTAAGGAAATAATTAAATTAAATGAATTGTTTAATATTAAAGAAAATGAATAAATTAAATAAAGTGATGTTTCTTATTTATTAATTAAATTATATATATATATAATTATTTATTAATTATAAGTATAATTATAATGAGATTATAATTATTATTAATTACTATTATTATGTGTTACTTAAATTAATTTAATGGTGTGACATGAAACTATATAATAAAAATAATATGAAAATAATCTAGTTTGGGGGATTAGGTGGTAGCCAAACAAGGCCTTGTGGCCTTTGGCTTATTTGAACTGACGCCTATATAGGTTTTATAACTAAAGTACGTGGGTAGCTTAAGTTTATTTTACGCATCTATTTCCTAAGGCTAGCGCTCAGTTGAGTTATTTCTTATTTCATGTATTTTGTCTATGGCTAAAGAACAGAGGGTTGGAGAGAGAGCTTTGTGAGAAGAGAGAAATTGTAGAGATTCTAGGGAAGGAGAGGAAACACAGTGGTTTTGATAGAAGGGTTTCTAATTGTTTTACTAATTCAAGGTATAACTCATTCCTAAATTTTCTAGTTGGAATTGTAATTGATTTAAAGTTCTCTATAATGGGTTTTTGTTAAATTGTTGTTTCATATGTTGATTATATATATGTATACTCTTAATAAAGGGGTTGGTTATCATCTGTAATTGTATATTAGTTATCAAATTCGTGTAATTTGGTTTGTTGGAAGAAAAAAATAGATAACAGTGTTTATACATGAAAATTGGCTTTAGAAAGGACAACATTTTATATCCAATACTTGTTATAATCTGCGAATTGATGTTGGATTGTGTTAGTATGTTAAGAAACGAAAACGGCGTAGTTTAAATCATGTCAATTGATTAAGAAACGAGTTTGTGGCGATCAAATTCGCTAAAAGTGTAAAATATGGTAAAATTTGGAAAAACATGGTTTTGATTCTTCAAATGTGTATGTGATGTTTATGTAGTTAGAATGGTGTATAACATGCTTAAATATGATATTATAAAGTTCTAGATGTTGAATTTTGGTGAATTTCTGTGGAATTGAGATTTTTGGTCTATAATAGAGTCTAATTTTGTGTTCTGTAAAAACTAAAACTGGTGCGTAGGACGGGCGCGCGGCCTCTTGGCGCAGGCGCGCCAGTACTCAGTCACAGACAGTGAAGTTTGCTATTTCTGCAGACTTTGGACATTCATTATAACTTAGCTTAATGATTATGTTAATGTGTCAAATGTGTAATAACAAGGTTAAAACATAAACGTATCATGTGGTTAGTAACTCTAAAATGTAAAGTTAGTATGTTATGAAAATGATATGTATGATTTAAGAAACTTATTGATCAATGAATAAGTGTTATGAAATGTACACTTGTGATTCTGAGATATGTATGGTAAGGTAAGATTTGTACTAAATTAATAAGTTTAACTAGAAATGGGTGTTATTTTGTATGTGGATGTTAACATGTCTAATAGATATTGTGATTCCACTAAAATGTGTAGGTGAACGTGAGTTTTAATATTATAGCTTACGTTTGAGGCAAGTTTTCTAACTCTACCTTGTTATTATTGAGCAAGTTTATTTACCCTATCTCAATTGCAATTACGCAAGTTTCCTAACTTCATTCTCTTCATAATATAATGAATTCAAGTTCCTTATCCTAAACTTTTATTGAGCAAGTTTCATAGCTATGTTATCTTTAAGTCAAGCAATCTATCTATTCCTAAAATTTATATTGAAGTTAAGCAAGCCTATTGATTCTATCTCGTGTATGATTGTACAAGCTCTTGTAACCTAATTCGTTACATTGACTGAGATTTACTTTCCTTATTATTATTCAAAGCATATATTGTTCTAATACATTGATTCAAAGGAGATTGTTCTAACTCTTTAGCACTTTACATGTACATCATATTTACTCAATTGTATATTGTTGATATTCGATCTTTGACTTTAATAACCTTGTTCAAATCTATATTCTGGTATTAAACCTTCAAATAGCAAGTAAACTTTTATTAAATTGATTTGATCTATAGTTGAATAGTGTTCTAAAATTCTGGAACAACTGATAAGCTAATTCCAATCCAAACTTACTTTAGTGCGGAAATTCTAAATCAAAACTGAGATGAACAACCCTAACATAAGGGATTTTGTACGTGTAACATTTAGATGTTTGTGCACAATACATGGTACAAAGGGCTGATCCCCCTAAGTATGTTAAAAAGGGTCTGTATAGTCTAATAATCGTTAAGGTTGAGGTAATAATACCTAAATACCGGAGACATAGTTCGTGGTCTTAAGACCCTCAGAAATTAAACTCGAACTTGTTTTCTATTTTGATTCGTAGAAACAAGTTCATTATTGTTCAGCATTCGTTGTTCATTCTCATGTTGTTATCATTACTACTTCCTATATCAGTGAGCAATTGTTTGTTCACTCTTGCATTTAACATTGCAGCTCAAGTAGAGAAAGTTGATGAGCCATCTACTAGCAAAGGAAATGGCAAAATGTCCAAGTGTTGAAGACTTATGAGAATTTTATTTTAATGAATTATGTTAAAGACTTGTTTTATTTTATGACGTATTCCGCAAACTAATGTAATAATTTTAAGGTTAGATTACCTGGGATTATTTTTGAGATGATGTAACCCTTAAATGGGAAAGATTATTGCTAAGTTATTTAAATTATGTCTTTATCCTTTGATTATGGGTAGTTAGATGTAATGGTTTTGAAAAGTGAACACCAAATCCTGTTGGAATGGAGTACTTGAATTTGGGGGTGTCACATCGACCCACAAAAAAAACACCCACTGTTCATCCTTGGATTGTGGCAGTTAGGAGAGATATGTCCCTCCTACCCACACTTGTAACACACAAACTTTCCTTTAAGACACTCCCTGAGTGATTCTTCCCACAATTCCAACACTAAACCACCTGCTTCTTTACACCTTCCTGCTTAACCTTGATACTCCCAAAATTGTTCCCTTTTCTTTTCTCACCCTTACTCCCACTACTTGCTTCTACCTTCACAGCTCCCTCGACTTTGCCCTTGTTCTTTTTCTCCTTTTTATAGAAGCTTATGGCTTCACTTCCCTCGACTTTGCTGTCTTTTTCCCCTCAGTTACCCTAGATATTATAAATGCCTTTTCTATTCCCTTAACCCAAGTTTGGGCTTCTATAGGGTCAGTTGTCCCTCTAAATTCTGGCGGTCCTACTACCTTAAAGTCTTTGAAGTCTGCCAAGCGATTGTCTGGCTGATTTCCTGCGGCTGGCATTCCTGTTTGCATATCTTGAGCTACCATGTTCGCAAAGTTTTGCATCGGATTTGGTTGTTGTCCTCCAGTGTTGTTGACTGATTCTTCTGCTCTTTAGTTTCGAGTTTGACGTCTTGGCGGCATTATATAATTAAATAAAACCATAAATTATTCTTTATTAACTTACATTCTAAAACTTATCGTATACGTATAGCGCTTAATTATCAAATAATCAAAATACTAAATTTGAAAACTTGATTTACTGTATTAACTAGTTATCAGATAGATACATAACTATCTTTATACAAAACTTGTTTTGTTAATCAAACATAGATTCATATTCGTTCAACTAATTCATAGTACTTTACATAGTATAGCACATATCACTTTAAGCATCCGCTATCCCTTTGTGACCACAAAAGTTGGGAATCGCTGCTATAACTTATACAAAAGTTAGATATTTATATTACACATACATACTTATCATATATACAACATTGAACACACCAATTCAAACAATACTTATACTACTTATTCACTACACCTTTTTCTTGATCTTGGACAACCTTTCGCCTGATGACCTTCTATCCCACACATAAAACAGACACCTTTCTTCGGATTGGGACAATGAGGAGAGATATGTCCCTCATGTCTGCAATTGTAGCAAACATTTTCTCCTTTTCTACATAAACCTTTATGTTTCTTGTTACAGTTTGTACACTTTTCTATTTTATTAGAGTTCCCTTGGTTGTTATCGGGATTTCCTAAATCACGGACTTTCATCTTTCTTTCCTTCTTGCTCGAAGCTGCACACGATATGCAACCTTTGGCTCCCATATGATCAATTATGATTTTAAGCTTATCTTGTTCTTCCATTATTTATATTAACGCCTTTCGCAATCGACTATTTAGTAATTTTTCTATTTCCCACAACTTTTCCAGAGAAGAAACCTTGTTCCTCAGATTCTGCACTTCTGTTGATGCTTGATCAGCTTCAACTTTAGTGTCTGAATCACTATATGCCAATACTACCATTTCTGGATCTGGTACTATATTTTCCACAATAACCACCTCATCACGGTTGCTTGCACTGTGAGCCTCTATTTCAGCTATTGGCTTTGATATTGGCTAGGTTATGGAGATTGGCTCCTTCTTTACGATCTAAGGGTATCCTAATCCTTTTCCACCTAACATCTACACATAAATTATCTAGATTAGTATATAATATATACACACAGCAAATAATAGTTTTATATAGGTTACTTTTATTTTGTTTGACGATGAATTTATTTAATTCATCTCCTTTTAAACTCTATATGAGTTAATTATATTTTCAACGATTTTCCTTAGTCCTAAGGTTATAGCCTAAGGTTTATCCCCACCTAAGGTTTCTAACCTAAAGCTCTACTACCAACCTGTGACGCTCCCAAATTCAGGTACTTGAAACCCCAATTCGGTGCTTCACGATACCATTTCTTTGAGCAGAATAATAATAATAATATAAATATCAAACTTAATTTACATACATCAGAGTTGTCTAATCCCATGTTCAAAATCTTTAATATTTTTCATTACATGATAATTAATAAATATCATTTTCATAATATAGTCTAGCTATTACACAAGATACCATAAAGTTTATTTTACTAGCTTTCCCTTTCCTTTGTTATTGTCTGAACCTTCATATCAATCACACTTAGCTGAAAACATTTAGATTAAGCAAGAATAAGCATTTGATTGCCCAACAAGTAATAAAAAATAATAAATATTAGCTGAAAGAAGTAAATGTTTTCTTTGAATGACACTTCTACAACGAATCAACAGTTGTGAAGTAAACTGAAGCAATTCTAAACAACATATCAATTTTATTTCAAATTTTGAAACTACGTACTGACTATAAATGGAGATCAGTCGACAGACTATGAACTTTGTTTTCAATTTTCGAAAAGGTTTTACAAAACATCATCCCCAAACCGTCATAACTTACGGGCACGGGGGTGATCAGTCCGTTATGCCCTGTATTGATCAATACTACGTGTTCGAACGATATTTTTGTCCAGCATATCTGCCTTAGGCGCATAAAAGTTTCCCATGTTCGGGATGTTCATACTTAGTCTGGAATCCAAACCAAAATAATTCAGTTGGATAACAATAAATTTCTAGCATGTTCAACAATATTTTTAAATTTGTGTCTAGCTGGATCAAATAGCTTAAACGACTTTTAAAGCAATGTATACATACTAGAATTTAATAGGTATGTATTAACAAGTACAACAATTATCCAAGTGAGGACACTTGTATAACCAATCTTAGAAATTAACGAACAGAATATATATCTGGAATATATAATAATATTATATTGATAAACAATGAACGAATAAAGTTCGAAAATCTTGCATGAGTACAAAGTTTTTAATACATGATCAATAACATTAGAGTTCAAAAGCTTATATAACGGGAATATAACTTATTAACTTACTTACACAGGTTCATTGCATAAGTAGATACAAGAGGTAAAGATACTTGCCTAATCTGCTGCTTACAAAACTTATTTTTATCTTTTATACCGAGACCTATCATTCATAAGATTATTCTTTTGATTAGAATAATATATCGTAATACATAGTACTGCTATTTATAGTCAACACATAACCTAATCACATTGTCACATATGTTTAGCAGTTATTGGATCACAAACAGACACTTAATAGTTAACTATATAGGTTCAGATAAATTTTGGTAGCATTTCAGTGTACCAACGGCTTTATCGGGTAATTATCGAGTTTATTGTTAATTAAACTTTATTCTGAATCCTTAATATTATTCTCGATAATTTAAATATCAGTCATATGACTTATAATAATTTTTAAATAACTATTATAATTTATCATGATTTTTCAAACATTGGAATCATTTTTAAATGATTTAAATTTTAAATAATTCTATTATCATTAATATTTAAATAAAATATTAATATTAAAATATTAATGAAACCATTACCAAAATATTAATGTTATTTATAATAACTAAAAATATTTTTAAAGTATTAATATTACCCTTAAATGATTTTAAAATAATTAAAATTATTTTAAATAATTACCATTAATATTTAAATATTAATGTATTATTTGCCAAAATATTAAAAGTCATTTATTATAACTTAAAATATTTTTAATTCATTTATATCCTTTTAAATTAATAAAACCATTTTTAAACTATTTATTTAATATAATTGTTAAATAAATCTAATATCATTAATATTTAATTATTAATGATATTTTCCTTAAAATATTAAAAGTTATGTTTTATAACTTATAATTATTCATGTAATAAATAAATTTTTATTTATCACAGATATACATATATTTTACCTTGCACATATTCCCACCTTTTATTAAAAAAAAATTATACGCAAAATTTCTTATTTAATTATATCAAAAATATTGGGTTATTAGAAGAACACTTGTATGGTGACAGAATTTGCAGAAAGACACCCGAACTCAACAGATCTGAAGAAGAGCTCTCGAATTCTCTGTGTCGCGCAACTTGAAAATGAATTATGAAAGCAACAGGCCACTTAAGGCCACCCACGGTTGGCTGCAGGTTTACCTGCGGCTCCCCTGGGTGGGGACCACCCCTCCGACTTGGTCCAATATGAGTTTCAAAGGAGGTCTCACAAGTTAAAAAAGTCAAATCAGGAAAAAATATGCTACGTGATTGAGCAGAAAAGCCTGAAATCCTGGTTTTTAGAGACCAAAATGCGGGTCTACATATCACTCATTAGTATTCGCCCAGACACAGGGTTTACTATACCGATGATCACAACTATTGCAAACTACTCAGCAATACCTCACGAAGGTCCGATGCCATCAGTTTGGAGTCGTAACTCCATAACATTCTCTCCAGCGGAGGTTTTATCCATTTCATTCGTTGATGCACACGTCAACAAAGGTTAAACAACTTTGACGACATTCAGCCGCTGACAAATAAATCCAGCAAAGCCGTAGAAACTTCATACAAGTTCATGCGTTGATATACACGTCAACTAAGGTCAAGCAGCCTTGACATTACCCCCAGAAGCTCTAGAACACACATCCAAGCAGTTCATCAAAGTCATCAACGATAACTTCAATCCCCATCAGAAGCCGTGGGAACAGTCATCACATCCTATTGGAAAATAATCCAATAAACCACATACATCATGCATATAAATCATGTTACACTACATTGCATCATGATTATCTTGTCACATTTCAAGTGTCTAGTATTCTTTATCCTATCTATGCCATTACATTGCATGAATATGTTAAATAGGGGCATCTGTAGGTACTCGAAATTTTGCATTCCTGTTACTAACATTGCAGGAGGGCAGAATCATCTTTCAGAGATAACCCTGGAGGACAAAGCAGCTCCAATTCCGGAGACAACCCCGGAATTATCAGTCTTATCATCTCGGAGACAACCCTGAGATACCCAGTTCCAGTCCCAGAGACAACCCCCAGAATTTCAATTTCAACCTCGAAGACAATCCCGAGGAATGCAGTTCCAGTTCTGGAGACAACCTCGGAATCATCAGTTTTCCATCTCGGAGACAACCCTGAGATACTCAGTCCAAGAGGCAACTCCGGGAGTTCCAGTTTCAACCTCGGAGATAACCCCATGGAATGCAATTGCAGTTCCGGAGATAACCACGGAAAAGCTCATTTCAACCCTTGCAGTCAGCTTCAACATCGGAGATAATCCCGATGAACTTAGTTCCAATCCCAGAGATAGCCCGGGAGGTTATATTTGCTACTTATCAAGTTAATACCGATGAGCGTAAGGCAAGAAGATTTAAACCAGGGTTGAAGCCCTGGCTTTACAGAAAGGTTTCAATGTTTTAGTTAAATATATTTGTGGCTGTACTAGAAAAGGCAATTATCGCGGATGGTGGAAGCAATGCCTTAACCAAATATAACTGAGAACAGAAAAAGAGAAAGAATGAGAATGAAAACAAGGCTGGTGGAAGCAATAATGGAAGTAACAGTCAGAAGAGAAAGTGGAGTGGGAATTCGAATATGGTAGGACAACAAGGAAGTCAACAAAATAAGAAGTTTTAAGCTTGTGGTACTTACAGGAAGAACCACATTGGGGTGTGTTTGAAGGGTAAGAGGGTGTGTTTCAATTGTACATAGGAGGGTCACATTGTATCGAATTGTTTTAGCCCAAAGAAGGGAGCATGTTTCACCTACGGTTGAAGGATCACATGGCTCGTGATTGCCCTAAAAAGACAACGGAAAGTGCAAGTGGAGGAAAAGGAAACAACAATGGAGGTACTTTAACTATCACTAGACCAGCACAATCAAGCCGACCTACCGCGAGGACTTTCAATATGACCATGCAAGATGCTGTGCAGTCAAAGAATGTGGTGTCAGCTATCATTCCGATTAAAGGGTATTAATGTTTATGTGCTATTTGATTCAGGTGCTACTTGTTCATTTATATCCAATGAATTTGCTCGGAACTTATATTTGCCTTAGGAGGAATTAGAATTTCCTTTAAGCATAGAGATTGCAAATAGGGAGGTGAGTCCTGTTAGATTCATATATAAGAATTGTAGAGTGGTTATAAAGGGTCACGAGATGATGGTAGATTTAATACCAATTAAACTTGGGGAATTTGATGTTATACTGGGAATGGATTGGTTATTCAATTACGGGGCAGTAATTAATTGCCAAAAGAAGTGTGTCAACCTTATGAATCCATCAAAGGTAGTGTTTTAAGGTAGTAAGTCGCCTCGATAAGTAAGTTATCTGATGGTGATGCAAGCCAAGAAGTTGTTGAGACAAGGATGTATATGATACTTAGCCTACATAGTCGACACACAAAAGAAAAGTGTGAAGTTAGAAGAGATACCGGTCATAAGAGATTTTGCAGACATATTTCTAGACGATTTGCATAGACTTTGCCGAATCGAGAAATTAGTACCAGGAACGGCCTCGATATCTAAAGCAGCATACAGAATGGCCCTAATAGAGATGAAAGAGTTGATGGTATAGTTGCAAGAATTACTCGACAAGAAGTATATCCAATAGAGTGTATCTTCATAGGGAGCCCCGATGTTTTTTGTTAAGAAGAAACATGGATCGATGCGGCTCTTCATTGACTACCGAGAATTGAATAAGGTCACGATAAAAAATAAGTATCCATTACCAAGAATCGATGACTTGTTTGATCAACTGAAGGGGGCAAGATATTTCTAAAAGATAGACTTGAGGAGTGGTTATCATCAGTTGAAGGTGAGGCCAGAGGATGTACCGAAAATAGCATTCAGAACTCGGTATGGTCATTACGAGTTTCTGGTTATGTCATTTAGTTTAACCAATGAACCTGCAACGCTCATGGATTTGATGAACAGGGTGTTTAAACCATTCTTAGATAAATTTGTGGTGGTGTTTATTGATGATATATTGGTGTATTCCAAGACCAAGGAGGAACATGTTGAACACTTAAGAGTGACGTTGGAGACATTGAGAAAAGAGAAGTTGTACGCTAAATTCTCAAAATGTGAGTTTTGGTTAGAACGTGTACAGTTTCTTGGCCACATTATTGATAAGGATGGAATTTCGGTAGATCCATCAAAAGTGGAAGCTATAATAAACTGGGATCAACCGAAGACACCGTTAGAAGTAAGAAGTTTCTTTGGATTGGCAGGTTATTATAGGCGTTTTATTCAAGACTTTTCCAGGATCGCAAATCCATTAATGAATTTAACTAGGAAGGTGATTAAGTTTGTTTGGACGAAGAAGTGTGAGGAAAGTTTTCGAGAATTAAAGAAGAGGTTGATTTCAGCACCTATGTTGTCATTTCCTGATGATATAGGGAATTTTGTGGTGTATAGTGACGCATCACATAAAGGACTAGGTTGTGTGCTTATGAAGAATGGCAAAGTTATTGTGTATGCATCACGTCAATTGAAAGATTACGAGAAAGGGTATCCGACTCATGACTTAGAGTTGGTTGCGGTGGTGTTTGCCTTGAAAATTTGGAGACATTATCTTTTTGGAGAAAGGTGTGAGATATATACAGACCATAAAAGTTTGAAGTATATCTTTACACATAAATATTTGAATATGAGACAGAGAAGATGGTTAGAGTTGATTAAAGACTATAACTGCGAGATTTTCTATCATCCCGGAAAGGCGAATGTTGTTGCTGATGCTTTAAGTAGAAAGGGACGGGAGAAATTAATGATGTTAACTGCTCAGGAGAAACTAGTGTTAGAAATGGCTAAGATGGAGTTGGAAATTAAATATATGACAGAATCAGATGAAATATTGTTCCAGATTGAGAGCAGCTCAATGTTGGTAGATAAGGTGAATAATGCACAACTTCAGGATGAAAACTGTGAAGAGATAAAAAGAAAAGTGTCTAAAGGTGACGATAACAAATTTAAAGTTGATTCGGAAGGGTTACTTCAATTCGAACGGAGAATTTGGGTTCCGCCAGTACTAGAAGTTAAAGAGGAAATTTTAAGCGAGGCCCATAACTCATGATATTCGATTCACCTTGAAAGTATGAAAATGTACCAAGATCTCAAACATCATTTCTGGTGGCCAAATATGAAGAATGACATGGCTTAGTGTGTGGCAAAATGCTTAACGTGTCAGAAAGTTAAAGTTGAACATCAAAGGCCAAGTGGATTATTACAACCGTTGGAGATACTTGAATTGAAATGGGAACATATCACAATGGATTTTGTGGTAGGTCTTCCAACGACTCAGTAAGGTTACAACGCCATCTAAGTGATTATCGATCGATTGGAAAAACTGTACATGAAGGAGATTGTTTCAAGACACGGTGTCCCGGTATCCATTATATCAAACAGAAATCCGTATTTCACATCAAATTTCTAGAAATGACTACAAGAATACTTGAGAACACAGTTGAGAATGAGCACAACGTGTAACGACCTCAAAATTCATACAATTTAATTCTCGACTTTGGTTGTTAATAATACATTCAACCTCTAATTTTACATCATTAAACGATAATACAACCATTGAAATTTGCAGAATAATTAAAATTTTCTATTACAAACTATCCTCATTCCCAAAACCTTCAACCTTTACATCTAAACATCTCAGAATCATTTTAATACTACAATAGTTTACATCGCAAAACGTTATTACAATTCAAAATTTATACATTGTTCGGAACCTTAAACATGGTTCAAATAATCATAACTCAGCCAAAGTATATAATTCTTCAAGTATCACATCTAATTCATATCTTTCAAGTAACACATACTTTACCTTAAATCTTTAACCTGCAAAAGTTGTTCTTTGCAAGGTTGAGCTCGACAACCCAGCAAAATCTAACAGTTTTCATGCATTACATAACACATAATAACATGCACAACATATAACATACATGTTATAGTTCATATAACAAGTATAAATATTGAGTCCTTACTCAATCAACATGTTTTAATCAATCAACATAGTCATAAATTGACTTTAACATTTCATACTTTAAAATATATATATATATATAACACATCATGCTCTTTGCAATAAAGATTTAAAACAGTTAATCATAAAGTTCACATAGCAAATAGGAATTGAAAGACTTGCCTTGATCGTTGTTTACCAATAACAGTTTAACAGCTTACAGTTATCTGTACTTCACATGCCCTACACAATTATATAATCATTCACATCAACTATTAGTCACATAGCAACGCATAGTAGTTATAATGTAAACTTTAATCTACATCCTATAACCCTTCCTATTAATCAATACACAATGTTCAATTTGATTGTGTCAACTTTAGACTTATAACTCACTATATTTCTTCTTAGTCAAACTCGAAGTTCATTTAAGTGCTTAAGTCTTGCTTGGACTACTTATTGGTTTTATATTAAATCCATTCCATATCTTATAATATTTATTTCAATTGAATTGAAACACTTTTTAAGTTCATTAACACTTGGCTCGGCGTTTCAACGTTCATTCGTCACACGCCCGATTCGTTTCTCTCTAGTGTGTGCTTAGTATGCTTATACAACTTATCTAATACATCATTTAATAATTTTAAGCATCATTATATTTACTAATATTCATTTTTTATAACTTAGGACAACATCTTTTATCGTTAGGAGCACTACATTTGCATATGTGCATTCCCGACGCCCTTTGATTGCCTCCTAATACATATCAATCCCATTAATGACCATTTTGACCTCTGTTCCCGACCTCATATTGAAACACTTAAAGAACTAAAGTTGTAGGTCTATTCTTCCTCGTTCCGGATCATCTTGAATCACCTCAATCGGAGTTCGTATGAAAACGTTATGGTCATTTTACTATAGTAGGTCAAAATTGTCCGATCCAGACTATTGTTCTAGCGCCGCGGCGCGAGAACTAAATCATACAGTGGTGCTGGGGTACAAATTTCAGCGTTGGGGCATGAAGTTCAGCGCTGGGGCGCAAAGTTCAGGGCTATTTTTGGCGCGGAGGCGCGAAAATCAGAGCTGGGGCACAGCTTTTGGCGCTAGGGCGCCAAAACTTACAGAACCCAATCACGAAGAACAGAATAACTAAATTCTGGACTAATTAATACTGCTAACATCTAAATTAAGACGTAAAACTTATATAGATTACTCATAAACATTTACTTATCATACATATACCAATTTAAAGCAATTAAACAACAATTTCAGAATATTTAAATCCTTGAAATCATAGTTTAAAACCCAACTCCATTGTTGACGTTGTTTTACAAGGTTTAACACTGTAAACCACAATTATCCAACGAATTATTTCCTTTGAACTACGTTCCCATTAAGTTCTTACCCAATTAACATACATAAGGTTCAATTTCACAATTAGCATATACTAATTTTGATATTTCTATAAATCACGTTTATACATGAATGTTCACTATAAAACCAATTTCTTTTCTTACAGACTTAATTTAGCATACAATTCTATATATATGTTAAGCATACAATCACACACACATATATATACTAGCGATAACCCGTGCCTAAAGGCACGGCGTAACAAAAAATTAGATTAAAATTCAAAAAATCTACAATTTTATCTAAAGACACATACCACCACAACAATTAATACATACTCAATCATCTAACCACCAAAACATCGACCTAGTCGGTACTAATGATGAGTGAGTTTTATACACATGAATTGAGTGCGTTTGAGCTTAATCTTTTGGATGTTTATAAGTGTTTGTGTCTATTCATGCATGTTTTACATTGTTTTGTAGGATTTGGGACAAAAGTTACTTGGATCGACGTTCGGGGTGGCTAGATTCGCGTTTTCGGCTTGCCATTTACACAACAGTTAATTCAGAGTCAATTTGAGTATTTCTACAGACCTTATTTCGAAACACTAAAAGAATGAAAGTTGTAGATTTACTTCTCCTCTTTTTGGAACATCTTGAATCATCTAAATCGGAGTTCGGACGAAGAAGTTATGGCCATTTTCCAAAGGACGTTGGAGCAGAAAAATGTAAAAAAATGGGCAAGATTCACTTTCTGCACTATAGCGCCGGGGCGCTATTTCTAGAGTTAAATACAGCGCCGAGGCACTAGGGGGCAGGCTTTGAGCGTCAAGCCCAGCGTTGGGGCGCTGGGAGAAGAGGTTGGTGCGGCCTGGACGCGTTTTTTGCGAATTCTGACACCTTTTTGACTCCAAATTGGATTGGGTTTGTTCCAAAACTAAAAATTGGACTTGTAACCTATAAATACATGATGTAAGGCATAAAATAGGGGGAGATTACATAGATTAGACTAGATTAAATACTCCTTTAGATTAGAACATAACCCTAGTTCTTATTAGTTTTGGAGATTGAAGCAACTTGGAGACCATTGAAGATCAAGAGCAAAGAGCGAGAGGGAGCATCGAGATTTCTTGACAATGATTCTATTCTCTTCTCTCATCTTAATTTTATCTTTTAATGTCTATTCAATTGTGGATTCTTGGTTTTAATTCATTAATTATGAACTAATTCTTTTTATTAAGATTCCAATGGAACCTTTTATGATTATGAATTGATTATTTGATTTATTCCAATTATTTATGTTGAAGTGAATTGTTCATCTTGCTTTGAGCTTATTGATTAATTATCTTATTAGTAATTACTGTGTTACTCTAGAAGGAATTGAGAAAGGAATTCTAGGGTTAGAACTAGGCATGGTGACATGTGACTTAGTTATTTGCACAGTGAATAAGTAGGTTTGTGAATAGAATGAGAATATCTATTTGCCGCATTTAACACATAAGGAATTGGGATTGTAACGAGTTTAATTCAATTATTTTGCATAGAGATATAGAAAAATTAATCTGGGTTAAATAGAAGGCAATTGATCACTCGAGAGAGGGCTTTTGGCATTTGAGAATTCCTGTTAATAATTCAGTAGACATAATAATTGGGATAATTGGATAATTGGTTTATAGTTCATAATTGGGGATATTGGAGTCTTAGCCTTTATTTATTTGAATTCATTTATAAAGTAACCTAGTTTTAATTGATTAATTTAGTTTTATTAATTAGAAAAATCACGATTTGAGATTATTTAAATAAAATTAGTTTGGTTAAGAATTAGTACTTGGTAATTTTTATCAAATAATTCCTCGTGGGAACGATACTCTACTTTCACTTTATTACTTGTTGACCGTGTATACTTGCACGTATTCATTGATTGCGAAATCGATCAACAACTAATATCAAGAAATTTTGGAAGAGTTTCCTTTAAAAATAGATATCCAGAAAATTATAAACCTGTCTATAAAATATACAATCATCAATACATATCAAACCACCATAAAAACCATCATTCCATACCCAAAAATCATCATAACCATGTATAATTAGTTAACTTTACAAAAGACAGAACACAAAAAATACAAACGTGCAGAAAATACAGAAACAACATGTTGCATAAGACCCATTACTTTACAGCTTACACCAAGTATCCTTCAATGTATACCTGAAACCCATTAATATTACCAGGAACAATTCTATGAATGTTCTTGCATATGATGGACTCACAGAAAATAGTACCTGCAAGGCAAGATTAAATAGCCTTCTAATTAGGAAGAAAGATATTAATAAAATAATAGAAATATAACACTAAAAAAATTTAAACCAGAATGAACCAAAGAACTGGTTCGTCATTCATGTTTCTTCCTGAAAGCTTTTTCCTACATGGTATCGATGGTTGAAATGTATGTATGACACTTAACAGAGTTAAGTGGTGAATGCATAATTGTGAATGCAACTGATAGCTAATCACCGTACTTAACATCATTAATGGACCTAAGATGCCCCAAATTCCCATTGCACTAACTATAAAGTCCTAAAAGTATGAGCTAAGGAAGATATCACAATCATAAGGATGCATCCAAATAAGAACACAGGCACTGAATTTGCTCAATTGACCAGTACACAAACCATTTAAGATATTTCTGATCGTGTTGTTTGGACTCCTCCACATGGACTTCAGGCCGAATTCCTTGATTTTTTTCTCATGAAAAATCACAAATAACAACCATGATAGTCCTAAAATATAATTGTGTGACACAAGATGAATGACCTGACAAATAAATTTCAATCTACCTTCCAACTCACAACCTCTAGTGAAAAAAATAAAAATATTTTAGGTAACAATCTCCATTCAATAACTTCTCTTTTCTTAGCTTCAAATATGACGACTTTTCACGCCATCTACCAGTACAAAATGCGGCCTTTGGCCTGTGTACTTTACTTACTATGCAGTACACACCTAATTGTAAGAGTTTCAAATGCTATTAAGATACCTCTCAATATCAGAACTACAACATTAAAACTAACTACATATTTGACTTTCTGGACAAGTAAAAGAAGAAGAGATGATAATAATCATAAGTCAACAACTCAACACTAATACTAGTTGTTAAGAACCAAACAGAGCATATTAACCTTTATAGGGAAAAAAAATCAACCGATTCAAAAAGCCAATAAACAATGTTTCCTTGTGATTATATTACAAGAGTGAGGAAGCCAATAAAGCATTTAAAGAATGAGGATAAAGAGTGAGGAGGCCAATAAAGCATGTAAAGAATTAGGATAACTAACCAGGAGTAATAGTAGCACACTTTACAGCAACATTGTACCTGCAGAACACAAAAGATTAAAGTGATCATATATACAACCAGACTAAAATATATTAGGGAAAAAAGTAACAATTTGACTAGCTGCAAAGATAATATGATTATACACACAGAGAATGAGATGTGTGTGTGTGTGTGTGTGTGTGTGTGTTTACACGTATAAGCATTACCTTCACTTATCTTTTGTTTGCCTTTGATTCATTTGTATTTTATAAAATAATCTTGGAATTGAAGAACACAATGACACTCGATATGGTGACATGGTGTCATTCTAATAACAACGCCACTTATATTTTTATAGATAATACAATAACAACAACGAAAAATATCTCTCCATACCAATTATGCTCTTATAGATTCATCTAATGACGCCATCACTACTTTCTGCCAAAACTAACTTATAATGAAGTGAGAGCATCATTCCCATCCATTCCTGCTATCCAAATGAGGCCACATGGCCTGTGATTATACAATCAATCTTTATAAAAAAACGCAGTATTGACTGAGTCTAAAGGGTTTCATGCCCACAATCAATCTTTACAAAAAAAAAATGAGTAATGACCGAGTCTTTGGCAAAAATATTGGTTGTAGGATTGTTGATTGACAATTAATGAGAAACTGTATACTCCCCTTTCACACACAAAAAAAAAAAGAATAAAAAAATAGTCTCATTTAAAAAATGTGTGAATATCAAGGACATAATTTTGTTTACACGTATACTATTAAAAATAATAAATTGTTAAATTTAATAAATCAAGTGTGGTATAATAACAAAATTTATGTTTTCTCCCAGGTTTTGCTTAGCTGGTTTCAACGTACTTAGTTGCATGCAACTGATTTTATATAAGAAAGTTGGGGCTGTGGAGAAAATATTCATGAAGGTGAATATGCTGTTAAATATTCTCTAGTGAATATCATGGTGTAAATCATAATCGTGGGTTGGAATAACTGATATATTAGTAAATATTGTCAATGAATATAATTACAGACAAATGAGATATAATTCTTTAATTTGAGGACCAAGCACTTTGCGAGTAAAGCAACAAAGTATTACCAAGATAATAAATTCACCCAATTGCAAAAAATGCCATCATATAGCAAAATATAATATATCAAGTACTCAATTTCTATGAAAATTTAGCTTTAGCTTGGTACATGTTAGTTTACAACCCACTTGCATTTGCATTCAATGTATGAATTAAACGAAGCTAAAATTTTGTAAAATGTATGAATTAAACGAAGCTAAAATTTTGCACAATATAAAAACATTTGCAAAAGGTTTGAGATACTTGCTTAAAGATAAATGAGTTCAAGATACATGCTTACACAGAGATCTATCGCATAATGTAAATGCATAGGTTATGATACATACATTTGACGTAGATTACACTTATTACTATCTTTAATTCACATATCCTATTTATTTTCAATACACATATAGGTTCATGTCAACCATACATTCGAAGCACATACTTATTGCACAAACACTTAACTATACAATTAATATAATTATAAATTACATTATCTCTAAACTTATCTTATTCATTTTTATTTGAAAATCATTTATTTAGGAACTTCTTGGAAACCTTTACTTAATGTAAGTATGTAACTACATCTTACTTATTAGACATATAATTCTAGGCATCTATTCAACCACGTATACATTCAAACCATATGATTGCTTATTTTGCTTTTACTTCGTTTTGAAAGTTTCATTAATATTTAGAAATCTCTTTAGAATTCTTTGATATTTTGGTGTATATTAAACGTTGTACATTTCTTTTAGTGTTTGATTCACTTGAATTAAAACATTATCGAATTCCCTTAATTTTTTATCACAGCGTTTCGACATTCATGCGTCACGCGTCTCATTTGCTTATGTGAATGCCCTTGCGTACACATAGTACGCTCATATCACTTATATAATGCTTATTGACTAATGTTAAACATCTTTATATATCATAATGTTCAACGGTGCTCCATACCTCAATCTCAATTCTTAAAGAATGAAAGTTATAGGTCTACTTCTTATCTTTTCGGATCATCTTGAATAATCTCAATCTAATTTCAGACAAAAAAGTTTTGTCCAATTTACTAAAGAATGTCCAGACGGTCTACCCATACTGAGACTCCAGGTGGCGGGTCTCAATTTACACTATTTCCGGTCGCGGAGGCTCACGAATCTGTTGAACCTCCTTTAAATATTGTCAAATTTTCCATATTTCAACCTTTCTTGCGAGCTACCTTCTCAACCACATAACTATCATTCTACAGGTCTAATTGACCTGAAACTTGATCCTATTCCAATACCATACAACAAAATAAAAGTTTATTCAAATTTTGGTTTCTAATAAAATTATTATGACATCAATCAATAAGCTTGAAAATCTGTAGTTTAACATGATTTTCTTTTAGCTTGATTTAAAAACACCCATACACTTGAGTTATAACATAACTCTTATGTGAATGCTACCTTGTTCATTACATTAGCTAATTTTCAGTTTTTAGAAAAAATTTCCCATTTAAGCATTTTATCAAACAACTTGTGGGCATAGCTTAGAAATTCAAATTTTATACATGTTTGGACATGGTTAAACTGAATTTCTTCATAGAAATCTCTTTCTTATTTCTTTGCACAACAACAACTAATCTCCTTGCTAAAGTCTCAACTAATTTCACAAATATTTTGCATAACTATATAAAAATTCTATGTTTGAACTTTACCCAAATTAATAAGAACATAGCAAAATATTGGAATTACCTCTTGATTGCTACACACCCACTGAATTCTTGTTTTTAGACTTTTATAATCTTGCTCCAAGCCTCTTTCAATCTTAATTTCAGACATAAAACTAAGTGATGTGATGATTGAGCATTCTCTTGGTCCTAATGGAAGTACGACTGCATCTTCAAGAATTACTATTTTTGATTTGTTAAGATGTCATCACTTAGATAATCTTCAACTGCATAAATTTTCATGCTATAAAGGACCCATCATTCCTAGGCTCCTTTCATGAGAGGGTTCTGCTGCTTTGTAGCACAACACACACAAATACCGCATGAGAACCCACATGAGTGTTCCTTTAGCCAGCAGGTGTTCATGAATTTATTGCTACATGTGTATTGTTGTATTTTATAGACCTTTGCTTGCAGCCTATTAGGAGATATAATGACATACATATGAAGTTTGTAGACTGATATCTCACCTAAAGGCATTCATGTGATCTTAGTTGCTTTAACTGACCTCTAATTAATCTCTATGGTCATATAGGCCTTGTATATTGCATGGATTACCTGAAGAAAAACATTGATTTGTTGCAGTCCAAGTTGGAACCCCTTGTAAAAGGTTAGCGTATTTCAATCTTTATTTATGAGATCCTTCTGTCATACAAACACACATATACATAGATTAAGTATATTATATTTTTTAAAATTACTTACGGTTTATCAATATTAATAGACTTTTAACATATTTTATATTTTCATTATCTTTTCTGATTACTATTATAAAAAAAGTGGTTACTTTGTCTAAGAAACAAATAGTAAGAATCATTTTTATATTTCTTTTTTGTTTAAAAATAAAGAGAGAAATTCAAAACATGTCTAATTTATTATTGTGTTCTTCCTATTTTTTTCAAAAGTAATTATTAAATTAGTCAATAATTTGTCATTTTCAACAATTTATGATTACTAACTACTCCCTCTGTTCCTAAAAGATTGTCGTTTACGGTTAATTCACATAGATTAAGGAATGTACTTAATACGTATAGAAAATACTATATTACCCTTGTTATAATTGTCTCAACCAATTATAAGCTTGGTAGATTCCAAAAAGGAGTATACCTTGTTATAATTCTACTTTGTATCCCAAAGCTATATTCAACAATAAATAGGAGAAAAAGCTTTAAATAAGGATAAAATAGAGAAAAATAGTTACTTTGTATTGATAAACTCAAAACGTCAATTTTTAAGAACAAAAATTACTTCCTAAAATTCATTCTTTTAGGAACGGAGGAAATATTCAGCGATCACAAAGTGCATATATGAATAAATTTTGTTGTGGTTTTACTTTTGTGGTTTTACTCAATCTTTATTGTGGTTTTACGTTTCAAATTTTAATCTTTTGTATTCAGTGTTGATGTACATTGCTGCTTATGCTTTTTGAGTAATTTTGCCAAATTTTTTGCATTCAGCGATCACATAGTGCATATTGGATATGCTTTCTCTGCTTTATAAGATCCTTAGTTTTATAATAAAAGGCCGAGTATTTGATTTCTAGAGGAAATTTACTTGGCCTTCACGAATAATTCTTACTCTACAGACATAATGCTTGCTCCAAACTCTTCATTCTTGCAGGATACACATAAAGCTTTGCTGGGTTATTTTACTTGGAGGCTATATATACAAGATACATACATATAGCATATGTTTTCAACAGTGCCTTAACATATCATTTCTTCCAAAACAGGTTCAAACTCTCATTGGGCTTACATAAATTACTCAATGTACTTCATCTAACATATATGAAGACTTCTCTATTAACAATCTTGACCAACACTCCCTTTTTATACTTGACAGCCTCTTAGAGGCAATTTATCAAACATAACATGTGCATTTCTTTTTAGAACATAATCAGACCAAGAATCAGACTATACCGAATTAACATGTCTTGTAACTAAAGTGGTAGTATACATTTATACTTTGTGTAGTTTAACTGAGTTTTTTTTCATGAAATAGGGATTACATGCTTGAATTAATACATATTCAAACTGAAAGAATGAGATGCACTCAAAATTATATGTTAAGCAAAATTCTTTTCCAAATAAAAACTGAGAAGTCTAACCAAATAGGACTATCCTAATTAGATAGGAGATTTAGAGATTTAAATGCACTTTGAATAATGTTATTCTCTCTCTATCCCCCCTCCCCCCCAAATCTCTTATGCATTAGTATGAATATGTATTGGATACGCTATGTCACATATCAGAACTTAATTCAAGCATGTATCCCTATTCATCACATCAATCAATGGATTATTTCTTATGATTATTTAACTTTTGGCCAGGAAAAGAAGAAAAAGGGAAATTGGAACAGAAATTCTAACCTTAGTAGCCAGTATTACAGGAACCATATATTGAATCTGGCTCAAACGTTGGTCCAATGAGTTCCTGTTATTGCCTAAAATATTGTAGATCAATATCATGATGAACCAAGAGTAACGGGTATACCAAATAAGAGATTCATGTAAAAAGTAAAAAGAATTCGTTAGCATAATATAATGTTCGAATAAGTTTTCAACAGGAACACCAAATGATTAGCATAAAATGTTCTGTTTCCGAGCAGATTTCAAATTATGAGTATTCCTCACACAGAGTTTACAAGTTTAAGTGCATAAATCAACTATCAAATATGTTACAATTTGCAAAGGCAAAGAAACATCACCATTAATCATTAAAACTCATAGATTACCTTGATAAATTCCAGATCAAACACAGCCTCTACTTCAAAGTCTGGTGCTACATTTCCAACCAGTGGAAGTTCACTATAAACAATGAGGAATAATAAGAGATGAAGTAATGAATAGTGGATAGTGGAAAGAATTAACAATGGAAAATTCTATAGGCACATATGCTATAAAAATTAAACTAAACAGATACATTATGAACATAACCATGTGTAATTTTTATACATGAATCTTCATTGCTACATACTTTTTAGTAAATTTTAGAAATTTATTCCTAAAAATTTGATTAACAACCTACCTTAATGTTTAAATAACAACCCAAATCAAAGTAAATTTCATATTTGTCACTGAATAGCAACAACAGAGAATGAGTCCAAGAAGCCTCAAAATTCTATGTTTCTTTTAGTTTCTCCATATATTAAAAAAAATACACTACACTACTTTATATTTCTTAGATTTTTGTCTAGGTTGAGTTGAATCTTAAATATTAAAAATCCTCCTAGATAATAAAACTAAAGGCAGTAGAGAATGAGGACCAACATTAAAATTAAATCATATTTTATGTTACCTCAAGAAACATACACTACAAAAATTTGAGCTTTCTTCTCGTATCACTAATTTAAAGTAAATCTTCACATTCTACAGGAATTATTAATAACCAAAAAAAGTGTTAAAACAACTAAATCAATTGTTATATAAATGAAGAAACCCATGAAATATAAACATAAACACAAAATTTGTCTTATTTTTAATTTTCATCCATCGAAACATATTTTGTGTTACTCCAAAACATACACTACAAAATTTGGGCTTTCTTCCAACATCACTAATTTAAATTCAACCTTAACAAACGCATGTGAATTATCAGAACCCAAAAAATTTGTTAAAATAACTAAAATTACTCAAATTTGTGTTTTCCTAGAAAACAAACATCCCCAAATCTAATCTTATATAACCAAAGAAACCCATGAAATAAAAACATAAATATATAAACATATCGGTAGATATAAGTAATTAAGCATATCTTGGTGTCAATGGCTTTGTAGACGACTCTATAGGTACCTTCACCGAGAACTTCACGCTTCAGGTAGCGATCAACAACTTTCTTAGTGAGTAAATGATCGACATCTAACATCTGACATAATCTTTACTAATACCAACGAAAAAGAAAAAAAAAGTTGCAAATATAAACACCAAACTCACAAAAGTTGTGTCAATTGGACCTCCACAATCTATGTATATGGCAAATCATTTTCACAAATTTTAAGATGATAGCAAACCAAGATTTTATATTTAGAGCAGATTTTTTTTCCCAATAAATTTCCATGCCAAATTGATCATGTTTTACATTAGTCGGGCTTTATTTTGTCAGATTCTAACCAACACACCAACTCCAAAAGAGTACTCATAATAGCATCTAGAAAAGGCTGCAATCACATAGGATAAATGTCATAGCTTGTTGTGGATTTTATAACTAATACATGCCTTGGAAGGTTCCAATCCCATTACATCTTGTTCCATATCTAAAGAGAAAATGAGAAGGGAATGGATTTGAGAAAGCCTTGGAATGCCTAAATACTACTATCTTACTCCTCCACTTTAGCCCAAATGCCTAAATACTACTATCACATTATATAAAGTTAACATTTTTTTAACAGAGTAGCATCAATTAGGTGGAACTAAAGTGAAACATAAAAGTATGATTAAGAGCTCACGATGATCGTGGGAATGTGGCTAGAAGTTGGTCATAAATTGGACCCTTACAGAAATCGGTAAATCTTTGAAAAAAATAAAGGAAACAACATTACAAACTATAAGCTATTTATCACTTTTAAATTTCACATATTCTAAGGGTACACACGGTGCCTCATTATCAAGCTTTTCATGACTTCAAACTTTGTATTTATCAGTGATGATTATGAAGCTTGTGATATACCTACAAGCATAAAACTTTACACGAACAAAGCAGTAAAATCATTTTATCAATTGCAAAATCTCATGATCAAATAAAAAAAATCACCTAACTCACCCGTGCCTGAAGGCACTATATAATTAAGTGAATTGAGGTTAGATCAAACTAGGGTATATATAAGTGAATTGAGGTTAGATCAATCGCCCACAGGAAAAAAAGAAATTAATAACAAAAATAGCAACAATCATAATAATAACAATTGCAATTACTAAAATGTCACTGAATCCATATCACCAAATAACACCCAAAACAAGAAACACTAATTTCCACCGCCACTCAGTCATTAATTAGAACAGACTAAAATGTAATAACAACCATCAAATTAATATACCCCAACAGCAAAATGAACAAATAAAAATTGATAAATTGAATTTTCACGACTATTATTAAGCGCATAAATCCCACAACAAAGCTCCCAAAAACAAAAAAAAACCCAAATAGAAAATTTAGGAAATTACAAGAAATAAATTAGGGGTTTTATTTCTGGTCGATAAATCCCAAAACAGAGCACCCAAAACATTAAAAAACCCCAAATAGAAAATTTAGGAAATTACAAGAAATAAATTAGGGGTTTTATTTCTACTCACCATAAAAAAATTATTCTCACAACCAGGTTTCTTTGGGGCCACATCATCTTGATGAACTATATCACCAGCAAACACCGGCGAAGAACACAAAATCACAGCTAGCAAAACCTTTACCAGACCAAATGAAACTTTTTTTTATCTCATCCATTAAAGTAAATTAAGCTTCACCCACTACAGCAGCTGAACAAAGGGTCAATTAGGTTTCTTTTTTCGTCTCTTTTTGGTTTTGGCAATGGGGGTACCTTTTGAGCAAGAAGAAGAAATGAGATATATTACCCACCAGATTTGGGGTTGGAATTAGGGCTGGGTATGAGAGCTAAGAGATTTAGGGGAGTTGAGAGGGATCGAGGGTGTGTAAGAACAGAGAGAGAGAGAGAGTGATAGAGCTGGAATTAGGTATTAGGGTTGGGTATGAGAGCAGAGTTAAGAGAGAGCTCAGTGCGTGCAAGAACAGAGAGAGAGAGAGAGAGTGTTAGAGGGTTTGAAATTTGAATAAGGGTGAATTTTGAATAAGGTTGAATGAGAGAGCTGCGCTGACCTGTACTCGGATGTGACACTTATCTTTTTCTCTCTCTGTTCTATTTTATATTATAGATATGCTTGTATTACAATTACAAATACACATAATTTCCTAATCAATTATAAAAACATGGTTTTACAGAAAGTTTGTAAAGAACTTTATATTACAGTCAAATTCAGGAACATAGAGACTTAGAAATTATAGCGTAAAATATATATGTTAAGGTTATGTAACATACCTTTTGTTGATTAAGAAATCCTTGTTAATCACTGAGAATAGCTTGACTAACTCATAACTTTCTCTCTTAATTCTCTCCAGGCTCTCTCAAACACTCTCAAAATTCATTTCTTTTCTTTCTTAGGCTTAGTCTTAGACCACATACAATTGACGTAAACAAAAGTAAACTGATAACAAGTATGCGTAAACTAAAAAACTGATATGGCCTTAATAATCATAATAACAATATCAGTTACCAAAATATAACGTATAGATTATAAATATATTTTTTTATATATTTTATTGATTTAATTTATTTTATTAATAATTATAATTTTAAAAATCCAAAAGCCATAAGGCTCCGTTTGGCAAAACTGTTTAAAAATTAAAGACTTAATATATTTAAGCCTTGTTTGGAAAAACTAAATTAAACTCATTTAATTTATTTAATAACTCCTTTATAATATAGTTAGTTATCACACTGTATTTAATTAAGTTTTCATACTTAATTTAATTATTTCTAATAACAATTTATTGAATAAATCATTTAATCATTATAAACTCTCTAACAATTATTAAATTAAATTAGAATATTACCTCATAACAATTAATTTCCTTAACCCATTAATTATTTATTAAACAAATAATTAACCAAATCAAATCAAATCAAATTAAACAAATATTTATTCAACAATAAACACATCCATTAAATATTTATATAATTCAATAAATATTTATAATTACAATTAAAATTACGGATTGTTACATTAATCATATCGTAATAAGAATTTTAATTATTTAATTCTTATTTTAATAACTTATGAAAATTCAGGTTGTCAAAGTTATGTGTTACTTGAAAGATATGAATCAGATGTGATACTTGAAGATTTATACACTTTGGTTGTGTTATTATTATTTGAACCATGTTTAAGGTTCCGAATAATGTATTAATGTTGAATTATAATATCATTTTGCGATGTAAACTATTGTAGTATTAGAATGATTCTGAGATATTTAGATGTAAAGGTTGAAGGCTTTGGGAACGAGGATAATTTGTAATAGAAAATTTTAATTATTTCGCAAATTTCAATGGTTGTATTATCGTTTAATGATGTAAAATTAGAGGTTGAATGTATTATTAATACCAGAAATCGAGAATTTAATTGTAAGAATTTTTGGGAATTAGATTCTGAGTTGGTATCAAAGTTGATAGGTTAGAAACCTTAGGTAAAGAGTACCTTAGGCTATAACCTTAGAGAAGAAGAGAGTGCAGATAATGAAAGAATAAGCTCAAATAGAGCTTGAAGAATATGAAGTAATTTAAGAAATGTATAAAGAAGGATTAAAACATGCGTGAGAGGATTAAAGAAGAATCTAAATGCAGTTATAAGGAATATGAAAGTGGGGTTACCCAACTCCAATAATAAGGATGTAAGGTGATAATAAATAGATAATGTCTATAAAAAGAGAATGATAAAGAAGTTAAGAATAAAAGTTATATTTAGGTATGGTACAATTGAACTCTTTAATAGTTGATGTATGGTATCTGGGCTAAACGATTCCTTCATAGAGCGGAGGTATATACGAACTAGCAACTCGGAACCTAGTTTGTTGGTTGTTTGTGGGAAACCACTCAGCGTACCATATTGAAACTGTTAGAGACTCGATGTGTACCAAGTGTAGAAAATGGACACGTATGATGAAAATATGGAACTCGAATGAAATGTTAAGCAATGTAAACGAAGTTAGAAATTCTTAAAGGAAGAATTATTTTATAAATAAGAGAATTCAAAGAAGAATCTTGAAGAGATATAAAGATAAAAAATGGGAGTTACCCTAACTCCAATAGCCAAGATAACGAATAATGATGAATAGACAAAGTCTGTAAGATTAAAAGCATAAATGAAATCGTAAATGGTGGTGAAAAAAAAGGGAAAGAAGGGGGATCATAAAACAAAACGATCACGAGTTAAGAATTTTTTTAAGGGAAATGATTATAGAATAAGATCACGACGTGATCTGTTTAAGTTATAAAAAAAAAGATGGTCTGTAATGTTTGAATAATTATAGCTTGATGCTATGAAGATGATGTACTATGATATAGTACGAGATAAACTCACGATGAGTTATAGATAATGTGATACGAGGAATTCATATTGAGAAAGTTAAGGGTAAGTTGTTAAGAGTAAGATAGAGTTAGGTGGGTTTTCAATTGAGGACTCATGTGATGGCTGAGTTGTACAAACCTTTGTATGGGTGAGGGTTTTGTGCTTGCACTCAGTTTATTACATTGATAATCATTGGAAATCGATTGTCGCTTGCTATCAATGTATGTGTGGTGAAAAGGTGATTCTTTTCTCATGTGTATATTTGATAGTTAGAAACTATTAAGATTAGTCAGATATTATTAGGATTAGGTGCGGTTCTTAAAACTAATTCATATGGTAAGTTCGTGACTCATAATAATATGGTATATTTTGAACCCCTCAGCGAATGGACGCCTGTGGTCTGACTAGGAAAAGTTCTTAAACTCATATTATTATGGCAAGTTCTTGGATTTCCAAAGTGCGGTAAGTTTGATGAACTATTTTGGGTAGAAAATGGTTATAGTATAGAGAACATTGATGAAGTTGAAGATTGATAGAATGGTTAAGTAATGAAGTAATGAAGTAAAGATTGAAGTTGATGAATACCTGGATATTCTAAATCTACTAGCTATGCTAGACTTTCGAAATTTATTGACTTCGTGCTGATGTTTGTACTTCTATTTTCTTGAAAAAAATTGGATCAAATGATGAAACCAATGAGTTTTAAAAACAATATCGTTATTCGTATGTCTATGCTAATTGCTTCGGCTAGACAAAAATGATTTGAAATATATCAAAATGTATTTTTTTTATATCATCAATGTGTCATGGAACCTAGTGCAGAGATGAAAAAAAAATGATGGAGTCATCAACGCAGTATTACTTAGTGTTGGATGTGATCTAAGGATCGTCAGCCCACTATGGTATGATGTATTATGATAAAATCACCAAATGATGAGAATCCTCAAGCAATTTGTAAATACGATCATGTATCGTAACGTCATAAAAAGGATTTTTGAGATTTCTTTAAGATATGATAATATATATATATATATATGTATGTATATGTATATTTCGATTGATGTCCGAATTGTTGTAGAAGTCTATATTATTTGATTCAGCTAGACGACTATTAAAAGATGTTCATGAAATTCAAGCGTTTCTTGAAAAGTTATGCCAAAAAAAATTGTTTTGGTGCTGATTCAGATGTTGAAAAGCTGAGATGAACAACCCTTTTATAGGGCATTATGCGAAGGCGTTTAGATGTTTGTGCACAATACATTGTATGAAGGGATGATCACCTTAAGTACGAGGAGTCCTTATAGTCTTATGATTGTTAAAGTTTAAGTTGAAAGATTACTTATAACTATGGACATACTTATAGCGTTTAAATGTTTGTGCATAATACATTGTACAAAGGGCTTAACACCCTAAGTACGGGAGTCCCTATAGTCTAATGACTGTTAAGGTTTAAGTTGAAAGAGTACTTATAACCGTGGACATAGTTCAAGGTCTTATGACCCTCAGCATGATTTGAAAGCTTTTAAATTCCTGTTATTCATATCGCTTCCCAATTATTGAGCAATTGAGGAAGATTCTTGTAATTATAAATGGTGAATGTGGTAAGGATAATATTCCTTAGAAAGAAGTAAGTAAGTAGAATCACGACCTTTGAATGATGAATATATTGAATAAGTGAGAAAAGAAATTTTTAAATGAGAAGGAGATGAGTTATCAAAGAATAATGTAAAACTTTTAATAGAAAAGTTTAATAATTGTAGAAAGATCTTTATGGAAAGAAGTGGTTATAGAATCCAATGAATGAATAAAGTATTAACATAAAATCTATTTTTATAAATTGAATGAATAAAGATTAATAGATAAAATTTTGAGGACGAAATTCTTAGAAGAATGGGTGAATGTAATATCCCGAGTATTTATGATAACGATCCTTAGCAAAGGAAATGAATGGGTTAAAGAGTATATAATACTCAAAATATAATTGAGTTCTAGTGAAAGTTATGTAATAAAACCTAAAATTTGTTGAAGTAATGAATGTAGTATGAAATATAAAATTTATATTAAGGTAATGTGTTGAAGATATTCAATGATAAATTTTTGCAAAGAGATTTGGTGGAAACCGAAAAAGGGAGATTTCGTTGATTCCGAGGACGGAATCCTTATAAGGAGGGAAGGATGTGACAACCCGAATTTTAATAAGTTATTAAAATAAGAATTTAATAATTGAAATTCTTATTACGATGTGATCAATGTAACAATCCAGAATTTTAATTGTAATTATAAATATTTATTGAATTATATAAATATTTAATGGATGTGTTTATTGTTGAATAAATATTTGTTTAATTTGATTTGAATTGATTTGGTTAATTATTTGTTTAATAAATAATTAATGGGTTAAGGAAATTAATTGTTATGAGGTAATATTCTAATTTAATTTAATAATTAAGTTGGAGAGTTTATAATGATTAAATGATTTATTAATAAATTGTTATTAGAATTAATTAAATTAAGTATGAAAACTTAATTAAATAAAGTGTGATAAATAACTATATTATAAAGGAGTTATTAAAATAAATTAAAGGAGTTTAATTTAGTTTTTCCAAACAAGGCTTAAATATTTTAAGTCTTTAATTTTTAAAGAGTATTGCCAAATGGAGCCTTTATGGCTTTTGGATTTTAAAATTTGAATTATTAATATAATAAATTAAATAAATAAAATATATAAAAAAATATTTATAATATATAGGTTATATTTTGGTAACTGATATTGTTATTATGATTATTAAGGCCATATCAGTTTTTTAGTTTACGTATACTTGTTATCAGTTTACTTTTGTTTACATCAATTGCATGTGGTCTAAGACTGAGCCTAAGAAAGAAAAGAAAAGAATTTTGAGAGAGTTTGAGAGAGCCTAAGAGAGAATCAAGAGAGAAAGTTCTGAGTTAGTCAAGCTATTCTCAGTGATTAACAAGGATTTCTTAATCAACAAAAGGTATGTTACATAACCTTAACATATATGTTTTACGCTATAATTTCTAAGTCTCTGTGTTCTGAATTTGATTTGTAATATAAAGTTCTTTAAATTTTTACGTAAAACCATGTTTTATAATTGATTAGGAAATTATGTGTATTTGTAATTGTAATACAAACATTTATATATATATATATATATATATATACATATATGTGTGTGTGTGTGTGTTTGTATGCTTAACATATATATAGAATTATATGCTAAATTAAGTCTGCAAGAAAAGAAATTAGTTTTACAGTGAACATTCATGTATGAACGTGATTTGTAGAAATATCAAAATTAGTATATGCTAATTGTGAAATTGAACATTATGTATGTTAATTGGGTAAAAACTTAATGAGAACGTAGTTCAAAGGAAAGAATTCGTTGGATAATTATGGTTTACAGTGTTAAACCTTGTAAAACAACGTCAACAATGGAGTTGGGTTTTAAACTATGATTTCAAGGATTTAAATTTTCTGAAATTGTTGTTTAATTGCTTTAAATTGGTATATGTATGATAAGTAAATGTTTATGAGTAATCTATATAAGTTTTACGTCTTAATTTAGATGTTAGCAGTATTAATTAGTCCAGAATTTAGTTATTCTGTTCTTCGTGGTTGGGTTCTGTAAGTTTTGGCGCCCTAACGTAAAAATTTGTGCCCCAGCTCTGATTTTCGCGCCTCAACGCCAAAAATAGCCGTGAACTTAGTGCCCCGATCTTTGAACTTCACGCTGACAGATTGAATTTTGCACCCCAACATCGAAATTCGCGTTTTGACCATCTGTATGATTTAGTTCTCGCATCGCTACGCGGCGCGAGAACTCCGATAATGCAGGAGACGCTTTTGACCTCCTGTAGTAAAATGGCCATAACGTTTTCATACGAACTCCGATTGAGGTGATTCAAGATGATCCGGAACGAATACGAATAGACCTACAACTTTGTGGGACTGATATTATTAGGAGGCAATCAGAGGGCATCGGGAATGCACATATGCAAATGTAGTGCTCCTGACGATAAAAGATGTTGTCCTAAGTTATAAAACATGAATATTAGTAAATATAATGATGCTTAACATTAATAAATGATGTATTAGATGATTTGTATAAGCATACTAAGCACACACAAGAGAGACGAATCGGGCGTGTGACGAATGAATGTCGAAACGTCATGCTAAGTGTTAATGAACTTAAAAAGTGTTTCAATTCAATTGAAATAAATATTATAAGATATGGAATGGATTTAATATAAAACCAATAAGTAGTCCTAGCAAGACTTAAGCACTTGAATGAACTTCGAGTTTGACTAAGAAGAAATATAGTGAGTTATAAGTCTAAAGTTAACACAATCAAATTGAACATTGCGTATTGATTAATAGGAAGGTTTATAGGATGTAGATTAAAGTTTACATTAAAACTACTATGCATTACTATGTGACTAATAGTTGATGTGAATGATTATATAATTGTGTAGGGCACGTGAAATGAGATAAGCTGTGGTACATTAAAGCTGTTATTGGTAAACAACGATCAAGACAAGTCTTTCAGTTCCTATTTGCTATGTGAACTTGATGATTAACTATTTTAAATCTTTATTGCAAAGAGTATGATGTGTTATATATATGTTAAAAGTATGAAATGTTAAAGTCAATTTATGACTATGTTGATTGATTAAAGCATGCTAATTGAGTAAGGACTCAATCTTTATACTTGTTATATTAACTGTAGCATGTATGTTATATGTTGAGCATGTTATTATATGTTATGTGATGCACGAAAACTGTTAGATTTTGTTGGGCTGTTGAGCTTAACCTTGCAAATAATCACTTTTGCAGGTTCAAGATTCAAGGTAAAGTTATATGTTACTTGAAAGATATGAATCAGATGTGATACTTGAAGATTTATACACTTTGGTTGTGTTATTATTATTTGAACCATGTTTAAGGTTCCGAATAATGTATTAATATTGAATTGTAATATCGTTTTGCTCTGTAAACTATTGTAGTATTAAAATGATTCTTAGATATTTAGATGTAAATGTTGAAGGTTTTGGGAACGAGGATAATTTGTAATAGAAAATTTTAATTATTCTGTAAATTTCAATGGTTGTATTATTGTTTAATGATGTAAAATTAGAGGTTGAATGTATTATTAACGACCGAAGTCGAGAATTAAATTGTATGAATTTTTGGGGTCGTTACACAACGTATCATCCTCAAACTGAAGGACAGAATAAGAGGACATCCAGATACTAGAGGATATGCTCAGAGCGTGTATTATAGATTTTAAAGGGAATTGGGATGACCATCTACCATTGGTTGAATTTGCCTATAATAATAGTTATCACACGAGTATTGGCATGCCGCCTTACGAAGCGTTATACGGTAGGAAATGTAGAACTCCGTTATGCTGGGATGAGGTAAGTGAACGTCAGCCAATTGGGTCCAGAATTGATACAACAAATTGTCGAGATCATCAAGGTGATTCGGACAAGATTGATAGCTACACAAGATAGATAGAAGAAATATGTCAATCAACACCAACAGAATCGGGAATTTGATGTCGGTAGTTTTGTTTTCTTAAAAGTGTCTCCCTAGAAAGAGAAAATTTGGTTTGGTAAAAAGGGAAAACTAAGCCCTAGGTTTATAGGACCTTTTGAAGTGCTGCGACGAGTTGGTAAAGTGGCGTATGAGGTAGCTTTACCTCTAGAATTAGAACATATTCATAACCTTTTCCATGTTTCGGTATTAAGGCAATATAAGCTTGATTATAAGCATGTTATAGAATACGAGCCATTACAGTTTGAGAAACACTTGTCATATGAAGATGTTCCTGTTCAAATTATTGACAGGAAAGAGCAAGTACTAAGGAATAAAGTGAGACCTTCTGTTAAGGTAATCTGGAGAAACCACAATGTTGAGGAAGCTACGTGGGAACTTGAAGATTTTATGATGAAAAATTATCCTCAATTATTTTTTTAATCTTGTATAGCGATTCTGGGGACAAAATCCTATTAAGGAGGGAAAAATGTAACGAATAAATTTATTGAATCGTGATTCTCGGGACAGAATCCTTTTAAGGAGGGAAGGATGTAACGAACGAGAAATTTTGTAATTAAATTTAAATATTTATTGAATTAAATATATATTTTAAATAATTTATTTAATGAGATAAATAATTGGTGAAATTGTGGAGATAAATAATTGATGAAATTGTGGTGCGATAATTTGAAATAAATTAATGAATGATAAATTTGAAGATTTGATTTAATGAAGTAATTGTAAATAATTGTTTGATATTTAAGAAAATAATTAGATTAATGATGATAATTTAATTTATTAAAGTATAAAAAATAATTATATAATTGAAATTATAATTATAATTGTGAGAACATAAATTAATTAATGAAAGTGAGACAAGTGAAACTATATAATATAAATGTTATAAAAATAAATTGAAAGAGGGGGAAACTCTGTGTAGTTAAACACGGCCTTATGTCCTTTGGCATAACATAACCGATAAGGCGTATTATTTTTTACCTGACGTACATGGGGAGTCCGTTTATATCCTACGCATATTTTCCTAAGCTAAGTACAGAGAGTTTGGAGAGGAAAAGAAAGCGGAGTACTAGAGAGAATTGAGAGAAGAGGGAAAATTGTTAAGATTGTGGGTTTTTGCTGTGGAAAGGGAAAGAATTGAAGCCAATGTCTATCATTTTCTTCAATAATCAAGGTATAATTGCACCTAATATTCTATGTTTTGGTTTCTCAATGATTATTCACTGTGAATTGAAAGTCACGTTGGATTGATGTATATGTGTATGTATGGTTTTGTAGAATCTGTTAATCATCAAATATAAGTTTTAGTAACTAAATTCATAGAAATTGGGTTGAAAGAAAAAAATTGAGATAAAAGTGTTATGTATATTTAAATGACCTATTTGAGTCAAACATTTCATGTTCAATCCTTGATATAATCAGTAAATTGATTGTAGATTGCGTTAGTATATTAAGAAACGAAAATAACGGAACTGAAATGGTGTAATTTGGTCAAGAAACAAGGATTTGGCGATGGAATTCACTAAATGTGTTGAAAATGGAGAAAACAACAAAAACATGGTTTAAATCCTTATAAATTTGGGTGCTTTGGTGATTAGAAGTCTTATATCTATACCTAGAGTTGTAGTAGTAAACTTATAACTTTTGGGTTTGGTGAATTGCTATAAAAATTGGAAAAAATGGGTGTTTGAATTGTAACAGGCTCATTGCGGTTTACTGTCTAGCGTCTTGGTGCAAATTTGTCTGAAGTACCCAGAAAGTGAACGGCTTGACTTTCATCTACAACAGTATATTGCACGGTGCAAAAGGCTTGGAAGGCAGGTCATTGCTGCTTGCAGTGCGCGATCTGATCGATGGCGATGAGTTACGATTAATTGTAATTTGGAATATGAAGACCTAATCTAGTTTAGTACGCAGGATAAGGATGTTAAATCATAACATAAGATACAATAAAAGATTGTAATGTAATACTAAATATGAGGATTTTAAATGATCACTTAAACAATTTATGTAATGAATGTAAATTGATGTTTGCAAGAGTTAGAGGTGAATGATAAAGGCACTAGTGAGATTTCAGATTCGTGTGAGTGGTTAACTAACCTGAATAGACATTAAGTTAAAGGTTATGGCTTATACGGTTGGTTGAACCTATAGATCTAATGATAAAATAACTAATTAGTATTGCGATTTCAATGGTATGTGTAGGGTAATTGGCGAACGTTATTATACTTGTGTAGCTGACACACAAGGCAAGTTCCCTAACTTCATTCTCTTTGTAATGAATGCAAGTTTCATAATTATGTTTATCTGTGTTGTCAAGCAAGCTTTATAAACCTAATTTATCATTATGCAAGTTCTCAAATCTTATATATAAGTTAAGAAAGCTTATTGATTCCATCTAAGTTTATGATCATGCAAGCTCTTGTAATCTAATTCTTTACATCGAGCGAGTTCCATATACCGAACTTGTGTTAACCCAGGATTTCGAATAATCCAAATTTTTTGAATAAATTTCTTTTTATTTAATATTGACATTGAATGTTAATATTGTACTGTGTATCTGTGATATGACTCTCGAGAATTAGTCAATTTGTGTATTGACTGAGAAATTAGAGTAGAGTTGTGCTTAACAACTTTAGAAACCCTTAACCCTAATTTCTAGATAGGGATTTGATAGAAAATATAATCAAAATAATTATATTGATAAGTACGTGTTTGTACCATATACAGATTTTGATCAAATGATTGATCGGATAAGGTTTAAAATTTATAAACTCTAATAAGAGATTAGAAACCCTAACACTCAGTTGGAAACCCTAATCGTATGTTGGGAAACCCTAATTCTAAATTCAGGATTCCTAAACCCTAATTAGGCAACTCTAATCCTAATTAGCAAGCCTAATGTATTTATTAAACGTTAATTGATTAGGAAAACCTAATTTAATTAGGAAACCCTAATTATAGTTTTAAAATCTTAATTTTCTAATTTAAAAACCCTAATTGGAAATTTTAGAAATTTAATTTGTAAAACCTAAGGGTTAGAACCTTAGGGTTAAACCCTAAGGGTTTGAGCAATTGACAATCAAGCCTTTAAAATTACAAAGAGATTGACCAACATGCCCTTTATGGATTTTTATTAGGTTACTTGTAAAATTTGATAAACCATTAGTTGGTGACCAACTAAAGGCAACCATTTGACTCTTGTCTCAGCCATAAAATGATCCAACATTGACACCTAGTCATTATAGATACATTGTATCTAATTATAAGAGATAAAGAGAGAGAATGTCCATAAACTTAGTCATTTTGCTATCTTACTCTCCAAAAACCCATTATCTCTCCTAACCTCTGAATTTTCTAAGTAAATTAGTCACTAGATAACCTCTTAGAACACCAAGAACAACTAAGGAGATCTAAGATCAAAGCTTTGCATTAGAAAGGTATAAACCCTAGGTAGCCCTTTGATCTTGTATGCTTGTAAATTTTTTTGTTTTAAGTGTTTAATCCGGTGTTATATGATGTTTTTAGATGATCTATGTTGATCCATCATGGATCCATAGTATCAAAATGCTTTAAAAAGATGATTTTTCAAAACTGTTCTTGAGCTATAAAGGTAGTCTGACAACCAAATATCAAAGGCCACAGATCATTCTTTGTTAATGATCTTTGGTGTTTTATGTTTTGAAGTTGTAGTATGGCATGAGTACTTTATTCTGGAACTGGAATCTCAGTCATTGAACGTCTACATTTCAAGTTATAATCGGTCAAAGTCGGTTGACCGACCATGACCGAGTACAATCTGGGTAACCTAGAAAGGCTAAACCATCGTCTGACAAGTTTTTGTAATGCCTTGATCTGTCAGTGTTTAAGTTATTTGTTGATGTTGTTGTAATCAGTTGGTAGTTTTTCATGTGTACTTTAGATTTATGGCCTTAGATCGTGTAAGATATCAACAGATCGAATGTAGCAATTGGTCAAAGTAGCCTACTCGACCATGATAGTTGTTTTCTGGAATTTCCAGAAAATCGGATGAACAACCCTCTGATAGGGTTTGACCGACTCATAAATTATGATTCTGTTGTTAAACTGATATGTTGCTTTGTGAATGTTCTATGACATAAGGACTTCATATAGGAACCATTATATTACATGAATCATGACTGGAACTTATAGAAAATTAATCTCGAAAGTGTCCACTCGGATTGCTGGGTTCCTGGGAAAACAAATTGATGATTGATTTGTGTAGTATTACATAAACACTACATAATCAATGTTTAAACAAGCCTAAAACATATTTTAGCAGAGAATGAATCGTGGTCAAACGTGACCCCTCGAATTGCCGGCTGTCAGTGTTCTTGAGCTCAAGAACACCTACAATGACAGAAAGCGTCGCTAAAGGCCTACAATGACGGATTATTTAATTTTTATTTTCTGATTTTCTGGAAATTAATTAAAAATAGAAATAAATTATAAAAATTACCAAAAATAGTTTTAAAAATTATTATAAATTATGAAAAATAATTTCTGACTATTTGGGATATTTTTCATTAATATTTATAATTATTTGAATATTAATGGTATTTAATTTATTTAATTATTTTATTGAATAAATTAGAAAAATGATTTTAATTATATAAAAATCATTTTAAATAAGAATAAAGTGTTTAAAAATATTTTGAGATATAAAATGTAACTTTTAATATTTTAGAGAATTTTCATTAATAATTTAATATTAATGATATTATATTTATTTAATTATTGTATTAAATAAATAAGTTTAAAATGATTAAAAAAATTTAAATGAGAATAAAGTGTTAGAAAATATTTTGAATTATAAAATATAATTTTCAATATTTTGGAGAATTCTCATTAATAAATCAATATTAATTATATTAGATTTATTTAATTATTAAATTAAATAAATGATAGAAAAATGATTTTATTAATTTAAAAATCATTTAAAAATGAGAGAAAAAAATGATTTAAAAATATTTTAAGTTATAATTAATGACTTTTAATATTAGGATGATAATTTCATTAATATTTAAATATTAATGGTGATGGTTTAGAAATTATTTTAATTAATTTAAAAATCATTTAAGTAGAATATTGATGATTAAAAATCTTTTAAGTTATTAATAATAACTTAAATATTTTGACAAAGTATAACATTAATATTTTTATATTATTAAATATTAATGATGATGGATTTATTTGATAATAAAATCATTTAAAAATGATTTAAGTGTTTGAAAATTACTATAAATTATAATAATTGTTTATAAATTATTAAAAGTTTCTGAAAAATATTATAAACAATATTTGACTTATCTAATATAATATTGAAGCTTTGAGACCAAGTTTAATTGACAATAAATGTGTTAATTGTCGGATAGGGTGACCAGAACACCGAGAATAGACCGAAATCCAACCAGACCGAACTAGTTAGACTTGATAAGTGTTTATATAAGTTATAAACACTGATGTGACTATGTGGTAATGTGTCTAGGAGAAGATTGACTGTGAATTACTAGTGTTGCATGTTATGAAATATTGTGCTAATTATGAGACCGATATTATTGGTTATAGGTCTTTCGAACGTAGATAAGTATATTGTGTAGCTGTAATCAACGCGGAAGGCGAGTTTCCTAACTCAACCTTGAGTTAATATTGTTTAATTATTATGGTGGTTAATTATCGTTAATTAGACCACATCCAAGAATTTATTGTTGATTATTCGTAGTTAGTGCATGTTTAATAATTCAAATTGGATTACTGATTCTAAAATATACTCAGAGAATAACTATTGTTGGATATCTACATCCGCAGAAATTAATATTGACAATACAGATAATTCCTGTTTATTGTCGAATTATGTTGAGAAATGTCTTAGCTAATTATTCTGGCTAGACGAATATATGTTAGAACTTGATAGGTTCGAGAAGATAAGAGAAGAGAGTTTAATTATTATTGATAGATAAATGCCAGTTGTTTCAGCTAGATCAAAAAAGAAAACTTGATAGGTTTGAGAAGAGAAGAGAAGAGAAGTGATTAGAAATTGAAATCATTGCATTTCGTTGTTAAATCAAATTCTGATTCAAATACTGAGAAGAACAACCTTTTATTATAAAAGGGGTAGAATTTTTGGTCATATATTCGGCCATTGCGCGCATTCTAAATATCATGCATAATATAGGGTATAATAAAGCTGATCACTTTATATACTTACAGACGGGTATGATTTAATCTTTATGGTTATCTGATACACCTGGGTATATCAAAGTCAAATCTTTGATAGTTACTCGAGAAGAGAAGTTCAAGATCCAATGGATCGCTCAACATAAATCTGGAAAACATTCCACTTTGCTATTTTGTAAAATTAATTCTTGATTATTCATTTGAATATCGTAGAAAACCTTGAAAGCATTGTACTCTTTCATTATCAAATTATTATTGCGTAGAATGCGAGAAGACCTGCTATTTATTCATATACATTTATCGTATGTCTTAATTTATGGGGCAAACTTGTTGCTCACCCTTGCTTAATAAAACTTTTCAGCTAGGGACTATGTGGCAGAAGGTGATGTGAAGAAGAATAAAGGAAAAGGCATCATGATAAATTAGTTATGATTAGCATATTTATTATGTGTTTGTAAACCCTTTTTGTATATCTAAGGGGTATGTTTGTAATGTTAAGGTTAGCGGACCTGGGACTAAGGTATTAACAACATATGTTAATGTGATATGTATTACTATTTCTATATGAATACTATTTCTATATGAATGGGTAGTTAGATGTTATTATATTGTGGATCGTGAACACCAAACTCGGGGGTCAGGTAACCCGGATTTGAGGGTGTCACAGGACTCTTGTTCTTGTTATTCAAGGCATATACTATTTAAATTCATTGATCCGGATGAGATTTTCCTAACTCTTTTGGATGTAGTACTTTGCATATATACCATGTCTTTTCAATTGTATATTGTTGTTATTCAATCTTAGACTTAAATAACAATGTTCAATTCTATATTATTGTGCTGAACCTTCAAATAGCAAGCACACTCTTGTTGGGTTAATCTATAATGGAATAGTGTTCTAAAATCTAGAACTATTGATAAGCTAGTTCCAAACTAAACTTTCTTTAGTGTGGAAATCCTAAATTCAAACTATGATGAACAACCCTGATATAGGGGATTATGTACGTGTTAACATTTAGATGTTTATGCACAATACATGGTACAAAGGGCTGATCCCCCTAAGTACATATGGAAGGGTCTGTATAGTCTAAACGACTGTTAAGGTTGAGGTAATAATACCTAAATACCAGGGACATAGTTTGTGGTCGTAAGACCCTCAAACATAAATCTTGAACTTGTTTTCTATTCTTGATTCGTAGAACGAGTTCCCTATTATCCAGTCACCATTGTTTAATCTCATGTTGTTGCTATTATTATTCCTTATATTAGTGAGCAATTATTTGCTCACTCTTGCAATTAACACTGCAGCTAAAGTTGAGAAAGTCGATGAGCCAACTTCTAGCAAAGGAAAGGGTAAGATGTCCAAATGTTGAAAACTTATTTGAATTTATTTAACTGAATTATGTTATAAGATTTATGTTATGTTGTGATGTCTTCCGCAGACTTGTGTAATAGTTTAAGGTTAGATTACATGAGATTTTTTTCGGTTATGTAACCCTTTAATGGGAGAGACTATTGTTTAAGTTATTTAAATTATGTCTTTATCCTTTATCATGGGTAGTAAGATTTAATAGTTTGGATAGTGAGCACCGAATCCCGTGGGAATGGATTACCCGGATTTGGGGCTGTCACAAGTATAGAAGCAATACTTAACAAAATGAGTGTAGAATTCAGAATCTGAAACGAAATAATATTACTTACATACTGCAGAGTATGGAAGAAAATATTATTTCTTACGAATATTGAACAAAAATAACATCCCTTACAACTATTGAACAAAAATAATATTCCTTGTGAATATTGAACGAAGATAATATTCCTTACGAATATTAAACGAAGATAATATTTCTTGCGAATATTGAACGAAATAAAATATCTAAAGAATACGAAAAATAATATCGTAAGCGAATATGAAATAAATAATACCCATTACCTCAAAAGAAGAGTATTTCTGACTGGTATAGCGGATATATTCTTGAAGAAAACTTTCACTATTTTCAATATTATGGAAGAAGAATTCTCTGATTCTGGTGTGATTTCATTTCTAAACTGAGCATCCTATTTAAAGGAGAATGGAAGGATACTATTTAGAAATTTTTTCACGGACCAATAGTTGGAAATCACGAGCTGTAATTCGAATTTTTCTGAAATTTTTTTGATTTACTATGCAGTACTATACAAACACTATGCAAATATTATGCATAATAAAATATAATATATTCTATTTTACATAAAAAAAAATCTTATGATTAAATATATTTATATATATAATAACAGTAACCACCCGTGACCATTTCAATTTCACCCCCCTTCACTTTCAATTACTGTTGGGTAAAATCTAATTACGCACAACACGCAAGTATACGTGGTCAACAAGTAATAAAGTGATAAGTTGAGTATCGTTCCCACAGAGAATTGTTTAATGAAAATCACCAAGTACTAACTCGTAACCAACTCAATCTTATTTAAACGAATGAATTTTAAATTATATAAATTAAACTACTATTAAATTCCACTAATTAAATTAAGATTATGGAGATTTAAGATCACAACTTCACTTATTGCTTCATTTAAGTTAACACACTTCTCATCAATTATTTTCTCTCCCGAATTGTTAATCAAGAACACTAAAGCAGATAAAACCACCTCTCGATGCATAATACTCATACTCACTTAAATCCACAGATGGTATAATTAAGCAAGACACCCTAATTAACTAATCCACTATATCTCTATTTGAATTACTATTAAAAAGGATTTAAAGCACAAGTTCTCTATAAGATTACATATGGCGTAAAAGGCATATCTCTATCTAAAACACAAATCATGAATTCCATCATGCAAAAATCACAAACACATGTTATCATGATCAGATCTAAATCAATACTTCATCTCTCGGGTTCATATAGATTATCACACGGTAATTGTTAGCTAAGCGATTAAGCAATTAAGTCCAAATCATAATAGACAATCCTCACAATAGAACATAATAATTGATAACGAAGAATATTAAAATAAAATACACAATAAGATCCATTGTAATCTTAAACAAAGAATTAGTTCATGATTATTAAATTAAAACTAAGAATCCACAATTGAATAAACAATAAAAGACAAAGATAGAAGAAGATGAGAAGATATAATCTATTGTCTGTAGATTTGAAGCTCCCTCCTTGCTCCTACTTTGAATCTTCAATGGTCTCCAAGTTACTTCAATCTCCAAAACTCATTAGAACTAGTGTTTTGATCTAATTTACTCTAATATAATCTAATAGAATCATATTTTTCCTCTAATCTCCCCTCTAATCCTTGTTATTCTCCTCCTTTTATAAGCCTTTTTACATGTCTTTATGTCCTCTTGGAAGTCCTTGAGTCAATTGGATCGAAACAATCCTTCCCCAACTCATCTTGTGTTATGTAGTAGTTATATGTTTTACAACCACAATCTCTGCTAAATTCCATACCAACGAGAGTCCTATTGCTATGCAAACTCAAAAATCCAAGTTCCATCATTATTAGCATCACATTAAGAGTGCCAGAATTTGGGACCCCAGCCCGTACGGGGTGTAAGCTTATAAAATGCCTTGAGCACTGCTAGGCTACTACAATCAGGAATGAAGACCCCCCCCCCCCCCCGCCCCGATGGGGGTGTAAGGGTTAAATATGCCCACCCTGGCGGGCTATCATTACATTCTACGAGTTGAAGACCCTCACCAAGCGGGTATATACCTCTAAACATGCATATGGTGTGGTGTGTTACTAAACAATTCTTTGATCTTCATAGCTTTTTCCAAATTTGCATCAATCGACTCCAAATCATCCCAATTGACTCCAAATACACATTTAATGCCGTAACAACCATGCTACACATAAAATAACATAAAACAAGTAAAAACGAATATGAACACATGAAAATAGCAACAAATATGCATAAAATGGACACCGATTCGTGTATATAAAATCCACTTAACAAAATCCCCCAAACTTAAACCGTGCTAGTCCTCGAGCACAAAATAACTACATGTTATGCAATGCAATGAAATGCAACTAATCTATATGACTACAAATCTAGCAGTATTGATAGAATCAAATTTATTCACTCGGCCTTAGAGCAATCAAGCAAACATGACAATACTTCATATCAAAACCAACAGTCATCAAGTCTTAAACTGTTATTACTGGTATAGTGCGTGTGTGCTCAACATCCATGCTAACTTATATGAAATCAAATTTAACACATAATAGGTCTCTTTAAAGGCATCATATAGTGAAAACTCAAAATTCACAAACAAGCTAGATCCACCTAAAGTCAAACATCCACCAAGTTCAAGAGTCCAATTCGGGATACTTATGCTTTACTTTTCATTACGGGGTTTGTTGCTCTTTTCCTATTTTATTATTATTTTTTTCTCTTTTTTTTTGGTTTATATACACATAGCTATGCAATGTCTTATTCCCTTAGGCTTTTCAATGCTACCTTAATGAGCTTTCGACCAACGACTCCCAGACCATTAAGACCTTAGGGCGCTAGGTGTAAAGACAATCCCCTCGGGCTTACTTACTTAAGTAACAAAGGCCACAAAACTAGACAAGCACGCCACGGTGTTTATTCAAAAAAAAAATTTCTTTTTTTATATAGCTTATATACCCCAAATATTCCCCCAAACTTAGGTTCTTGTCTAACTTTAGCCATCTCCGCCTATTCATGTCTTTCATTCATTCAAACTAGCATTATCCTTTAGAGTCCCATTATGTATCAATTTAAACTCAATCAATAAACAAGGTTTTTTTTACTGTGCTATCCTTATTATACCAGTTTCAAATAGAAAAAGATTTAATTCATAACAAGAAATAACATCAAAGCTCTAATAGTCAGTATTATACTTGTCTACCCAATTCCAATCTCATCATTGGCCAAAACAAACTGTAAATATCAAACAGCTGGACTCATGCAAGATGAACATAGTAACTAACTATTATTTTTGAATTTTTGATTTTTTTTAACAAGAATCTGAATATAATGCTATTCAAACTATAGTACTATGCAACTACTTATGCAGTTGTACTACATGAATGCAAACATAATGAATCTAAACTAAATTAACAACATATGCAAAATAACATAACATAAACATGCAATAAAGAACTAAACTAAACTCCCCCAAACTTAGCAATTACATTTTCCTCATTGTAAGAATATAGCGATAAGTAGAAGAAAACTTCCCTGTAATTAGCTAAGCGTGAAGTGATGGTGGCGATGGCGGCGACGATCATTTTCCTATCCATTGAACCTCCAATACCTGCAATGAAGAGAGACAACATGGATTTGAATAGTTCTTTGGAATATAACGTGATTCCTATCTACTAAATAAACTAGGAAAGCAAAAAAATTCCTAAGTTGCCTCCCGATCGGTAACTTGATTTCTGATCTTTCGACTGACTTTATGCAGTCAACGCTATCCAATTCCTCTTCGAAAGTTGAGGAACCCTCCATCCATCGAAAATAATGTAGCTTTTGGTAGGTTCCCATTTGTGATATCCATTATATTAAAGTCACCTGGCATGCTTTCTATAGATAAGATCACATTCAAGAACGTCCAACATCTAGGTGTTTTCTCCATTGTGTCTGCGAATAGATTCTGGCATTGAGGCTTGTCAGACACAACACTCTTTTCTTCTATATTCTCCAGCTCATCGCACCATGGCTTCGAAGTTGTACTCGCTTTTACGTCACAAGGAGTATTGCCGATGACATGACTACCTAGTGGATAAGGTTTTGCAAATCTAACCGGATCCTTGAATTTTGGTGGAGAAGGCACTGGAGGCATTAATAACATTGGCTCATCCTCATAAGTACTCATAGTTAGCTCTTCACCGACCTTGTTTTCATTATCCCCACTTGTCTCCTCTTTTTCAACAAATCGTGGCTCATCTAGTTGGAGATTTGGCTCGGGCACTTCATCAATCTCGGAATCCTCGTCATAACACCAATTATTTTGAGGACAGTTGTTCAGGGCTTTGAGCATTTGATCCATTTGGTTCTGCATATTTTGAATTGATATCTCTTGATTAATCCTCCTCCCCTCATTTGATGCTACGAACTTGGACCACATTTCCTCCAACTTTGAATTATTTGTCTTAGTCTCGAAAGCCGTGTATTGAGGACCATTAGTTGAGGTAGTGACGAGTTGATCCATCCGATTATTAAAATTTTGGGTTGACATCTCTTGGCTAATCCTCATCTCCTCTAGGTTTGATATGCCCTTCAATATTACATCCCTCGGATTTGGCTTTTCTTCTTGTGGAAATGGAGGTGGACATAAAAATTCTAGTGTGTATGTTGCATTTGGAGCGTAGTATTGGTCTTCATAAGTATAGCTCCATGACGAATCCGGGTGATACCCCCAAACTTGATGATAATTAGCATATGTATAATCGTTTAGGTATTCACCACCGTGTTGTCCCGACCCATAACTAACGGTACATTGATTACTCGGGTGATTGCCAGCACAATAATTGCAAATAACTACTATCCTTCGATTACGTTGGGCTGCAATAACGTCCAACCTCCTCAAAAGTGTCTCAAGTTATGCTTATAATACAAAAAATACATCGAGTCCATCAATCCCGTTCCCTTGGTTGAGTCATACTCGAATATGGCCTTTGATAATTAAATCCAGCCATGTTACCTGAAATGAGAGAAAAAGAAGAAGATAATAAAAAAAAAAAAATAAAGAAAGAAAAAAATGTTTAAATTAAGACTAATTTAATTGAAGCTAATATTGGCAAAAATATATTAAACTAATTCCCCAACGGCGGTGCCAAAAACTTATTGGGTAAAATCTAATTACACGCAACAACATGCAAGTATCGTGGAAAACAAGTAATAAAGTGATAAGTTGAGTATCGTTCCCACAGAGAATTGTTTAATGAAAATCACCAAGTACTAACTCGTAACCAACTCAATCTTATTTAAACGAATGAATTTTAAATTATATAAATTAAACTACTATTAAATTCCACTAATTAAATTAAGATTATGGAGATTTAAGATCACAACTTCACTTATTGCTTCATTTAAGTTAACACACTTCTCATCAATTATTTTCTATCCCGAATTGTTAATCAAGAACACTAAAGCAGATAAAACCACCTCTCGATGCATAATACTCATACTCACTTAAATCCACAGATGGTATAATTAAGCAAGACACCCTAATTAACTAATCCACTATATCTCTATTTGAATTACTATTAAAAAGGATTTAAAGCACAAGTTCTCTATAAGATTACATATGGCGTAAAGGCATATCTCAATCCTAAACACAAATCATGAATTCCATCTATGCAAAAATCACAAACACATGCGTTATCATGATCATATATAAATCAATACTTCATCTCTCGAGTTCATATAGATTATCACGGTAATTGTTAGCTAGGCAATTAAGCAATTAAGTCCAAATCATAATAGACAATCCTCACAATAGAACATAATAATTGATAACGAAGAATATTAAAATAAAATACACAATAAGATCCATTGTAATCTTAAACAAAGAATTAGTTCATGATTATTAAATTAAAACTAAGAATCCACAATTGAATAAACAATAAAAGACAAAGATAGAAGAAGATGAGAAGATATAATCTATTATCTGTAGATTTGAAGCTCCTCCTTGCTCCTACTTTGAATCTTCAATGGTCTCCAAGTTGCTTCAATCTCCAAAACTCATTAGAACTAGTGTTTTGATCTAATTTACTCTAATATAATCTAATAGAATCATATTTTTCCTCTAATCTCCCCTCTAATCCTTGTTATTCTCCTCCTTTTATAAGCCTTTTTACATGTCTTTAAGTCCTCTTAGAAGTCTTTGAGTCAAATGGATCGAAACAATCCTTCCCCAACTCATCTTGTGTTGTGTAGTAGTTATATGTTTTACAACCACAATCTCTGCTAAATTCCATGCCAACGAGAGTCCTATTGCTATGCAAACTCAAAAATCCAAGTTCCATCATTATTAGCATCACATTAGGAGTGCCAGAATTCGGGACCCCCAGCCCTGGTGGGGGTGTGAGCTTATAAAATGCCCCCACAGCGGGCTAGGCTCTTGACTCAGAATGAAGACCCAGCCACGTGCCGGGTGTAAGGGTTAAATATGCCCGCCCCGGTAGGCTATCATTCTGCTCTCTAAGTTGAAGATCCCTCGCCCCAGTGGGGGTATACACTACAAACATGCCCGCCCCAGCGGGGGTGTGTTCTGCGAAACAATTTGCTGATCTTCATAGCTTCTTCCAAATTTGCATCAATCGACTCCAAATCATCCCAATTGACTCCGAATACACATTAAATGCCACAACAACCATCCTACACATAAAATAACATAAAACAAGTAAAAACGAAAATGAACACACGAAAATAGCAACAAATAAGCATGAAATGGACACCGATTCGTGTATATAAAATCCACTTATCAATTACATATATATATAATACAAAATTGAGATAACTTCTATCGACAGTTTTAAAAAATGGGTAAGTGGGAGTTCATAAAATAAGCAAAACTTATAACAAATACTTCATAAAAATTCTCTCTATTTATCTCAATTCACTTGGCTTCACAAAACACATTTTTAATAACATTTATTCATCATTATTATAATTCACAATATTTAACAATAGATCATTCCCAGGAAAGAGGGGGCTTTCCGATAAGGATTTCTCCCTATTGGCGCACAATTAGGTGACCATACCCCTTTCCTCGACAGAACTTTCTAGACATCGTTAATAATGCAAATAATAATATGAATAACTATGTCGTCTCAATTATTGATTTAATAATATAAAATATTTTGACAATAATTAAATCAATAACGTGAGATACTATGCAGCAATTGTTGTGACAATAATTGAATAAAGTTGAGTGACTTCTCACGTAACCATCAATAATCAAAGATACTGTATAATATCGTGTGCTACTATTCAACCATGCGTATTACTGTACTTTTCTCACCGGGTATTTGGATAAGTGGTTTTATAATCACTTATTTAGATATTAACTAACTTAATTTGTTGCTTAAAACTCATTTTATTGTATAGCTTTTTAAGCTTTTATGCCTTCTTTTGTAGATGCATTAATGGGAACTCTCTTGGTGTTATTGGAGCTAAGATGTGCTCATGGATATGATGGATTGATGATGGAAAGTAAAATGGAGCTGAGCATATTGCTAGTTAATGGAATGAAGATATGGAGTGAAGTGCATTGAGCCTATAAGCAGCATAAGATTGGAGCAGATAAGTCGGGACAACTGGTGGTGCTGGCATTATTTGCACCCAAACTTTTGCTTTATCTCATGGCAAGTACTGCGCTAAGGTATTGCCAGATTCTCAAGACAATGTGATTCGCCTCTCTAAAGCCTATCACGTATTAGTATTTGCACCGATCATGTTCTGCGGTGACTTTTGATTAAGTTGTCCAATCGAATTTGTACTTGGATAAGGGGCATACAAACTAGACTCCTATATAATTAGACTTATTTTCAATATGTAAGGGATTCCACCCCTTGGGTATCACTTAGTTATATTTGATTTCTCTCTTTAATTTAAATATTAGATTAGAGTAGATTACATAGTTACTATCTAGATCTGATTAGATTGAAGACTTGAAGCAATTAGAAAGCATTAAAGATTCCATCTTGGAGCAGGAGAACAGATTTACACTTCAATTCTCTACTCTTATCCTTTCTTTGCTTCCTATTGTAATCTTATGATGCTTATTCAATATGTGCATGATAGATTTGATTCAAATATGATTTAAACTCTATTTTGATATTACAATGGATTCTATGGATTAGTTTATTCTGATATATTTCATTGTTAGCCTTATTGATTGCTATGGGATTGTCTATTTAGATTCATGTTAATTGCTTGGTTGATTGGCCATCAATTACTGTGATAATCCATATGGACTTGAGAGACGAAGTATGGATTTAGATCTGATCTTATTAGCATGTGATTGTATGTTATAAAATGTGATGGGATGTATGATTTGTGTTTAGGATAGACATAAACCGAAGCACAACTCGTAGTTAATTGAGAACTTGGGCTTAAACCGTAATTATTTATAAATCACATAGACATATAGTGGTTTAGGTAATGTCGGTGTTCATGTGTAGTCTATCAACTGTGGATTATATATGATATGGGTATGGTACATTGAGAGGTGGCTATACTTTACTTTCGTGTTCTCGACTAACAATCCAATATAATTAATTTGGCTTAACATGAAGTGTGTCGATTTAAATGAGTTGATAAAAGAAATTGTGATCTCAGGTCTTCATTATCTAGTCTCACTCTTGGAATAGTTAGGTTTATTTAATTTCAAAGTTTAAATTTATAAATAGCTAATTAATCGTTTAAATAAGACTGAAATGGTTACGTGTTAGTGCTTAGTGAACTTTATTAGTTAATTCTACGTGGGAACGATACGTTATTTTTCTTTATTACTTGTTGACCGTGTATACTTGGACGCATATATTGATCGGTAAAATGACCAACACGTTTTTTGGCGGGGAATTAGTTTAATAATTTTTGCTAACATTAATTTCAATCAACTTGGTCTTAATTTGAACATTTTTATTTTGTTTTAATTATCTTCTTATATTTCTCTCTTTTCAGGTACCATGGGTGACTTTGCCTATCAATGGCCTTATGCAAATATGACTCAACCAAAGGACACAAGAATTGATGGACTCAATGTATTTTCTGCATTGTCAGCACAAATTGAAAAACTTTCGAAGAGGTTAGATGTTCTTACAGCCCAACGTAGTCGAAATATCGCAGTATTATGTAATTATTGTGCGGGCAATCATCAGAGTCATCAATGCACCGTTAGATTTGTACCAACATAGTATGGGGGTGATTACCTTAACAACTATGTTTATCCTAATTATCATCAAGGTTGGGGGTATCACACAGATTTTGAATGGATTTATAACTATCGAGACCAATATTGTGTTCCAAGTTCAACATATCCATCAGATTTCTCATATCCGCCTCCAATGCAACAAGAAGAAAATTTAGAGTTGAAGGAATTCATGTCAAAGATCATAGCAGACCAGGAAGAGATTATAATGAGCAGGAGTTATCAACCAAAAATCTTAATAGGCAGATGGAACAACTCATTAACTCCTCAATGAATGGTCCTCAATACATGGATTTTGAAACTGAACAGGATAATTCAATATTGGAGGATTTGTGGTTCAAGTTTGTAGCATCAACTGAGGAGAAGATAATTGAGCAAAAGGGAACAATTCTAAATCTTCAGAATCAGATGGATCAAATATTCGAAGCCTTGAACAATCTCCCTCAAAGAAATTGGTGCTATGTCATGGATGATGAAACTGATGGAGAACAAGAAGTGTACATGCCACTGGATGAGCTCAAAGAAGTTGTCAGTGAGGAGACAACTGGGGAATTGGATAATGTAGAACATGAACTGACTTGTATAATACCCGAAGTGCCTTTTAGTTAGAGTTAAAAAGTTCAGTGACATTTGCACACTCATGTCCCCTTGGTAGCCACATTCAAAGTAAAGATCAGTATGATAAAGAGGCCTCTTATACACCATGGTGGGCTAAGGAATAGAAAATAGAAGAGGAAAAGTCTGTTATATTTTTCATGCCTCATTGCAATAATTTAATCACAAATACAACGGACGAAGCACCTAGTTATGTAATGGAACTGGGGACATCATGTACAAGAAATATGCTAGGTTACTTCAATTCGAAGACTCTAATGATGGGGAACCTACCAAAGCACATTGTCAGTTCTAATGGATGGAGGGTTCCTAACTTATCGTAGAGTAATTAGATAGCGGTGTCAAGAACAAAGTCCAGCTAATGGACTATAAACTAAGCGCATTTGATGGGAGGCACCCCATTAAATCTCTCTCCCCCTATTTGTTTAAATCTCAATTACTTATACTCTATCATTTTCCTTCCTCTGTGTTTAATTCTTTCTGCTTTAATTAATTAGTTTATTGTTATTATAGTTAATTAAAATTTTAGTAGTAAGTGTTAGTTATGATTAAATAAAGTTTAATAGTTCATTTTGATCCTTTTCAGGGGTAACCAATTGGGCAGTAAAGTTAGAATTCCAAGGATCAGGTCACATCAGTGCAAAACATGACAAGGGGAACAATTAACCAGAACCAGACCCATGGTAGTGCAGCTGCGCCCTAGCACTTGAGTCCAAATAAGCACAACAATTCTGTGCAACATGACATGACGGAGACTACAAAGCAAAAAGCCTTGCGCCTCCAGCCTGACGCCACTCCTCTCGAGTGTTTGAGTCTCTGCTATAAGGGATATCAGGCCAATACAATGGAGGATTTGCGCCAATAAAACCATCAGAATATGGTCCACCTGAAGGGCCAGAGCCATAGCTGGAAGGATCAAATGAATCCACCTCTAATGGATCTCTGCCCAAATGTTGGATGAAAAAATGTGTCTGGTCTAACTTCTAGGTCAAACTCTCAATCTGCGTCAAATAAGTGGGCTATCAGATGCATGCAACCCAATCTATCATCATGATGTACCCAGAGGGGTCCCCACCCCTTTGGACTCGATCAAATTTGAGTTACAACAGAGGTCACAGAAGCTAAAGAGTCGAATCATGGAAAAAAGGTGCTACACAATTGAGCGAAAAGGGCCTGAAATCTTGAATTCAAAGACCAAACTGTCAGTTTACTTGTAAGTCATTAGTATTCGTCCAGATGGGGTTTTTAAAAGGCCGATGACATAAGATTGTTGGAAGAGTGCATATTATGATTTGATGTTTAAAGTAAATGCTCATGATTATATTTAAAGTCCTTTTAGGAATGTATGTACAAGGACTTAGTGATAGATCAAATTGTTAGGTTGATCTAAGCTTTTAATGTTTATCATTCTGTAAATGAATGTATAGATAAAGAGATCAAAGATGTTAGGATGATCTATAAAATGTAATAAATAGGCTTCAAGAAAATCACAGTCTATTGAGCTGATCAAGAACTTGCAGATGCCGAGGCAGAATCGTAGAGTATCGAGGATCGTAGTATGTTTGCCTTGAAGGGTCTCTCCAGAGATCATAGTGTTGTCTAAACATTTGCCGAAGCCAACTCAGAGATCGTAGTGTGGTCCAGACGTTTGCCTAAGCCAACTCAGAGATCGTAGTGTGGTCCATACGTTTGCCAAAGCAAACTCAGAGATCGTAGTGTGCTCTTGAAAATGTAGAGTCTGCAATACAAGCAAGTGAAGATCGTAGTGTGCCAGCCCTTAAGAGAAATCGTAGTGTTCTCGTTTGGTTGCATTAAGCACCAAGGCGGCAAGACACCACGATAAGAATAGTAGAGTATCATCTGGCTGTGTCAGAAGTTGTGGACCCTAGTCATTTGTTTAAAGATAAAATCTTAACAAATGTGGAATGGAGTTACAAACATTGAAGTAATCACCAGTCCCAATGGCATGAAAATATCTTTAGTATGCAACAAAAAGACGTATTGAAGAAGCTAAGGAAAGGACCATGGGACAGAGGAAAACACCTTTTCAGGTGTTAGGTGAGAAAGCAGTCTGCTATGTCACTGGGCCATAATGCATTTTAGAAGATATGTAGAAAAGTCTCCATCAAAGTTTAGAAACGTCAAATGCATTAAATGCTTCAACGGATGGATTCAATAGGTAGATTTCAAAGATCACATATATGCATGACATCTATAGATGATAGAAGTAAGCAAGCAATTGAACAAAAAGAAAGAATACTCAACGCTCAATTCTACGATCTGAGAAAAAAAGAGAAAGCTTGCACAGCTACTCAGTTCTTTTGAACAAGAGCTTAACGGCAACTGAGTAGCACCAACCAAGAACTCAACAACTACCAATCAACTGAAGTAAGAGTTCCAAGTCAGAAGGACTTAAAGAGTTCTAAGTGAACTGTGAAGAGCCAAGTCTGCTGGACTTGAATAGTTCAAGAGTGACATAAGAAGTTCCTAGACTACTGGTCTAGAAGGAATCTATGAGATTCAGAAAGTGTAAAAGACATCCTTAGTGGATTTCCTACTCGATGAGTATAAGAGTGGACTAGGAGCTTTAAGTGCTCTGAACCACTTAAAACTGATGTGTCTATTGCATTCTTGCTATAACTGCTATAACTGTCTCACTCTCATTAACTCACTATATCTAAAAGGGAGATCAAACAAACCTTAATTCTGCTGTGTTTAAATCATTATCAAAATTGACAAAGTAAACCAAAAAGATTTTTAAATATCTATTCAACCCCCCTTCTAGATAACTATTGTGCCTCCGGGAACTAACAATTGGTATTAGAGCAAGTTCTATTCTATAGCCTATAAATCTTAAGTAGATCTAATGGCACAATTACCAAGCGAATCAAAGACTGAAGGAGGCAGTAAACCACCTATGTGCAACAAAGACAAGTTCTCCAATTGGAAAGTTCGGATGCAAGCCTACATGGATTCAATAGATGAAGATCTATTTGAAACTGTTCAAAATGGGCCCTACGTTCCTACAAAGCTTGCACCAACTACAAACGATCCAAACATAATACAGATCAAGGTCAAATGAGAATGGATAGAAAACGAGAAGAGAGTTGTTCAACTCGATAAAAAGGCTAAGAACATCTTATTCCAATCCTTAGAAGATGATTTGTTCGAAAACGTGGTCAACAATAAAGGAGGTTTGGGAAGCATTACTCATCATGCATGAAGGAACAGAAGAAGTCAGAGAAAACAAACAATCCATCTTGACTCAGCAATATGAGATGTTTGCACACGTTCAAGGAGAAAACATCACTGCCACCTACGAGAGATTTAATGTTCTACTCAACTCTCTACGAGCTTATGGAAATATCTATCCAAACAAAGATCTAATCATAAAGTTCATGAGAGCCTTACCAAGCAAGTGGGATGCCAAAACCACTTCCATTACAGAGTCAAAGAATCTACATGAAATAACTGTTCAACAGTTATATGGCAACCTTCTTACATATGAATTGGAGCTGACTCAATGAGCAGAAACTCTATCTGAAGGAAGAAAGAAGGATAAAGGTGTTGCTCTCAAAGCAACTGAAAACACTTCTAAAGTTAACACTGAAGTTGACTCTGACTATGATGAAGATGATTATGAGGACTTTGCAATGCTGGTGAAGAAACTCAGAAGGTTCATGCGTCAAGGAAAAATCAGTAAGCTAAAGAAAGTCAGCAACTACAACAGCCAGGAACAAATGAATGATCTATGCTACATTTGCAAGAAACCTGGCCACTTCATCGCTAACTGCAATAAACCTCTCAGAGAAGAACTAAAGAAGAAATCACATTCAAAGAAGGAATACAAAGGCAATAAAATGCCTCAGAAGAAAGACAAAGGCCTTGTAGCTGGAGGATCGTGGGTGACTCGGAACGAACTCGACTCAACCGAATCTAAAGATGATGAAGATCCTCAAATGGCAAATCTTTGCCTGATGGCCAAGAACGCAAAGGACAAACAGAACTCCAATATACGTGAAGTAAGTACAGATGAGGTATTTGACTTCAACTCTCCTGATGTAGACATTGATGACTTAAGAACTGCACTGCATGGCATAACATCTGATTTACATCAATACATGAAATGGTTTAGAGTTCGGACTAAGGACTATTCACTTCTTCAAAAGGAGAAAGAAAAAGTTCAAGAAGAATTGGAAACAGCCCTTCTAAGTACTGATTCTCTCTCCAAGTTTGAAGCTGAGAATAAGCTCTTAAAACAAACCAATGAGCTCAATGCAAAAAGAGAGTCAAGTCTAACCTCTAAAATTGAGGAACTAGAAAAGACAATCTCTACATGGAATAAATCCTCTTCATCCATGGACTCCCTAATCTTTAGCTATAGAAGTATCTCTGAAGAACAGGTTTGGACTTTGGGAAATCAGCCTCAGAGCCATGTGTGGAAAAAGTAAAGGAAACTAGCACTAGTAATGCTTCTAGTTTAGTAGAGGCATTATATTTGTGAAATCCTCATAGAAGGATGAGCCAGTCAAACTCTGCTCTACTAATTCAATCCATATTCCAAGAAGTAAGGGATCCCATGTTGGTCTGGGTCTCAGAAAAGAGAAGAGTAACCCAGCCACTACTCACCAACCTCGAAGGATCGTAGAGTCAAGTACGACCAACTCTACGAACCAACTGGGAAGGTACAGTAGAGGTAAGATACACTCCTCACAAATCATGAAAAACAAGGACACATGGAAGAAGGAAAATTAGCTTAACAGAAGAATGACTAAAGATCCACAAAAGTCCAAATGGAGGAAGAATTCTCACACACACACAAACATGTATTATATTAGATGTTTTGTGTGCTATAAAGTTGGCCACAAGGCTGCAAAGTGCCATTTTAATTCCATACATATGAGACCCAAAATCAAGCAGATTTGGGTCCCCAAGGCTACTAACAAAGTAGGACCCATGCAAGTATGGGTACCAAAATGAAGGTTTAATGTTACCACAAGAAAAGAGCTCCACGATCACAACTTAGTATCTGGACAATGGATGCTCAAGGCACATGACTGGGAACAAAGCCCTTCTGTCTAACTACATAGAGAAGGAGGGTCCCTCAGTTATCTTTGGAGACAACGGCTCTGACAAGACAAGAGGATATGGCTCAGCTGGAAATGGTGCAGTATCCTTCAGTAAAGTGGCCTATGTGGAAGGACTACAACACAATCTTCTAAGCATTATCCAACTCTGCAACAAGGGTCATCAAGTAACATTCCTCAACAATCAATGTCAAGTCCGAGACCTAAAGACATCTACTGTAAAGTTAACCGGAACAAGAGAGGGAAATGTCTACACAGTAAATCTTGGTTAACTAACCTCAGACGAGACAATATGCTTTATGGTTAAAGCATCTAAACAAATGAGCTGGTTATGGCAACGAAGACTGTCTCATCTCAACTTCAAGAGCATGTCTAAACTAGCCTCAAAAGATCTAGTTGCAGGCTTACCTAAGTTCAGCTTCGTTAAAGAAAGGTCGTGCAATGCCTGTCAGTTTGGAAAGCAGACCAGAAGCTCATTCAAGAGCAAATCTGCCAACTCAATTGACAAGCCCCTGCAGTTGTTACACATGGATCTATTTGGGCCAATTCCAATGATGAGCCTTGGAGGGAAGAGATACTCTCTAGTCGTAGTCGACGACTACACCAGATTCACATGGGTGTTCTTTCTAACCTCAAAGGATGAAACAAGCTCCCAACTGATCTTCAGGCTGGTGATGAACGAGAGAGGAGAGAAAATTAAGGCCATAACAAGTGATCATGACAGAGAATTCGACTTCTCAGAAATGGACCAGTTCTGCACAGACAATGGCATCAGTCACAACTTCTCAGCTCCATGAACTCCTCAACAAAATGGAATAGCTGAGAGAAAGAACAGGACATTGATAGAGGCTGGAAGAACTCTACTAGCAGCAGCCCATCTGCCTAAATACTTCTGGGCAGAAGCTGTCAACACTGCATGCTACACTTAGAACAGATCACTCATACACTCTACGATTAAGAAGACCCCCTGTGAACTGTGGAAAGGAAGAAAGTCAAGTGTCAGCTAATTTCATGTATTCAGCTGTGCATGTTACATTTTTAACAATGGAAAGCAGTATTTGACAAAGTTTCAGCCCAAGTCAGACGAAGGAATCTTTATTGGATATGCCACAGACAGTAAAGCCTACAGAGTGTTCAACAAGAAGACACTAAGTGTTAAAGTCTCGATTCACATCATCTTTGATGAGACAGACTTAGACAAAACAGTGCTATAAGACACTACGATCGACAGTTCAGACACTACGAACGAGGTCGTCGAGCTCAACACTACAGTCGTAGTTCTAGATAGTGAAACTGTTGAGCAAGGAAATGAGATCGATGAGAGGCCTATGCAAGACGACGAACCTCCACACCAAGAAGCAGATATAGATCTTGAAGACCTCAGATAAGAAGGCATCAGGAAAGATGTCCCAACAGGAAGCAGATGGGCAAGAGATCACACTCAAGACTTAATCATTGGGGATCTAAGTGCAAGAGTCAAAACAAGAACTGCCACCCAAAATGAATATTTCTATCTAAGCTTCCTGTCAAAAATGGAAGCTAAAAAGATAGAGGATGCCTTGGAAGACTCCAACTGGATAGAAGTGATAAGTAGGTTTTATACCTACTTATCCGGAATCTGTTACTTGAATTAGTTGCTTATATTCATGCTTCGTAGTTACTTTTCATACATTTTATGTTATTTTTTAGGCTATGACATGACATTGGCATGAAGAAGCAAGGGAAAGCAATTTGGACATCTTTTGGACTAAAATACGTAAGTAAGTGCAAGAAGGGAATATTGAAGGACTTTTAACACCAAGTTAGATGCATGTTCTTGGATTGGAACTTGAATTTTATGGTAGCTCTACTTCTTAGCTTTCCGGAACATCTTGAATTATCCCAATCGGAGCTCGGATGCGAGAGTTATGGCATTTTTATCAACGAAGATCAAAGCTAAGAGTTGTCATGCTTGCCATTTACATAGCATCTACTTAAAGCCCAATTTCCGCCTTGATTCAATTCGAATTTGTCAAAGCTCAAAGAATGAAAGTTGTAGATCTCGTCGATATCTTCGATTTGATAATTGGCAGGCCCCGTAACTCTAAGTAGATCAAAAGTTATGCTTGTTTTACCAAAGGACGTCGCAGCAGAGAATAGCCTAGCGCGGACTGCACTACGCCTAGCGTTGAGCGCGCTAGGACACCATAGTTTTTGACCCTGTAGTGGGGACTGCGCCCAGATTGGCTTAGGGACAGCGCTGACTGCGCTAGGCGGCAAAAATTGAGTCAAATTGGGTTATTTGATGTCCAAATTGAGCTAGAATAGGATTCTTAGTTGCCTAACTTGCTAGGATGTTCATTAGAACTAAAAATACTTGAGTTTAACTTGGATTGGGAGGCTAATTTCTAAGACTTTATTAAATCCCTCTTGGGATAGATTTCTATTAATAAATTCTTTACTTTCTTTCTTAGATTAGGAACCCTAGATTAGATTAGAATTGAAGATTGAAGTTATTGATTATCATTGGAGAATCAAATTGGAAGCAAGAGAATGCAGATTTGTTTATCTCAATTCTAATTTCTTTTTTTATTTATTTGTATTCTTTTTAATGCTTAATCAATTGTGGATGATGGATTCTAGTTCATTTATGAATTAAACTCTATTTTGAGATTACTATGGATCTTATTGTGTAGTTTACTTTGATATGCTTCTTTGTTAGTCTTATTAGCTATATTTGGATTGTCTATTATGGTTTGGACTTAATTGCTTAATTGGCTAGCTAACAATTACCGTGATAATCTATATGAACTCGAGAGATGAAGTATAGATTTAGATCTGATCATGATAGCATGTGTTTGTGATTTCTGCATGGATGGAGTTCATGATTCGTGTTTAGGATAGAGATATGCCTTTATGCCATATGTAGTCTAATAAGAACTTGAACTTAAACCCTTTTTAATTGTAATTCACATAGAGATATAGTGGGTTAGTTAATTAGGGTGTTCAAATTGATTCTATCATCTATGGATTTGATTTGATATGAGTGTGGTGCATTGAGAGATGGCCATATTTTACTTTCATGTTCTTGATTAACAATCCAGTATAAATAATTTGGCTTAACAGGAAGTGTGTTGATTTAAATGTAACAATAAGTGAAATAGTAATCTCAAGTCTTCAATATCTTGTTTCATTCTAGGGATAGTTAGTAATAGTTTATTTAATTATTTTAAATTAAATTATTAAATCATTTGTTTAAATAAGATTGAGTTGATTACGAGTTAGTACTTGGTGATTTTTATTAAATAATTCTCTGTGGGAACGATACTCAACTTATCACTTTATTACTTGTTGACCACGTATACTTGCGTGTTGTGCATAATTAGATTTTACCCAACAAGAAGCCATGCATGAAGAACTTAATCAGTTCAAAAGAAGAAAAGTATGGAGATTGTTACCAAGACCAAAGAATCATCTTCTCATTGGAACCAAGTGGGTCTTCAGAAATAAGATGGATGAAGATGGAGTAATAACCAGGAATAAGGCAAGACTAGTGGCCAAGGGCTACTCTCAGGAAGAAGGCATTGACTATGATGAGACATTTGCACCTGTTGCCAGACTAGAAGCCATCAGAATATTTCTTGCCTTTGCTACTCACATGAAATTCAAGGTCTTTCAGATGGATGTCAAAAGTGCATTCTTGAATGGTGAACTTCAAGAAGAAGTCTACGTAGAGCAACCTCCAGGTTTCATCAATCCATCTCTCTCTAATTATGTCTATAGATTAGACAAAGCCCTATATGGTCTTAAACAAGCACCTAGAGCATGGTATGAAACACTAACTAACTTTCTTATTGAAAATGGGTTCACTAGAGGTAGAGTAGATACCACACTATTTCTTAGAAAGCACAAAGACAAAGTCTTATTAGTTCAAATATACGTTGATGGCATTATTTTTCGATCTACTGATGAAAAGTTATGCAAGAGATTCTCCAAGCTTATGCAGAGAAAGTTTGAAATGAGCATGATGGGTGAGCTGAATTTCTTCCTTGGACTGCAAGTAAAGCAAACTGATGAAGAAATCTTCATAAACCAAGCCAAGTACATTAAAGATTTACTTAAGAAGTATGGCATGGAATCAGCCTCTCCCATGAAAACCCCAATTGCTCTTGCAACGAAGCTTGACAAAGATGAAAAAGGTAAAAGTATTGATATAACTCAATACGAGGTATGATATGCTCTCTTTTATATCTAACTGCCAGTAGACCAGACATAATGTTTGCAACATGCATATGTGCTTAATTTCAGGCTAATCCTAAAGAACCACATTTAACTGCTATAAAGAGGATTTTTAGGTATCTCAAAGGTACACCTCACTTGGGGCTTTGGTACCCCAAGTAGTCCTCATTTGAACTAACAGGATACACAGATGCTGATTTTGCAAGCTGCAAAATAGATAGAAAGAGTACCAGTGGCACCTGTCGATTCTTAGGAAGCAGACTTGTGTCTGGTTCAAAACCAAAAAACAAAACTCAAGATATCTACCTCAACCTGCAGAGCCCGAATACATTCTTTCTTTGGCATTCTTGTGCTTTCGAGATCCTAAGGATGAAAAATCGCCTAGCGAGACTATGGGTTTGAATTCAAATCCATACATGTTCCTTTAATGATAACACAAGTGCCATATCAATAACTCATAATCCTGTCATGCATTCTAGGACTAAGCATATAGAAATAAGGTATCACTTCATTAGGGATCATGTGCAAAATGGAACCATATCCTTACAATATATCCCTACTGAAAATCTACTTGCTAATGTCTTTACAAAGCCTTTAGATGAATCCAGGTTTAACAAATTAATAAGTGAGCTAGGCATGCTTAATTTACAACCATAAAATCTATGCTCTAGTTTGTGTTAACCATGCAGATATAAAAAGTTATGTTCGAAATAGTAGACATGATAAAAGGAAGTCCACGAATGTAGAGCTGCAATGACATGAAAGACATTGATTGCAACATAGACTTAACGATCGCAGAACAAAGGAGCTTCCTGTGATGATAAAAGTTCAACAAAACAAAGCAATTTCTCTGTTAAGCGCCTCAGAGACAAACCTAACCCTTGATTCATTCTATGAGGTTAGCCCTTCCTGAGCTACCTTAAACCGAGAAGAATGCCAAGTTAAAAGTACATCGCAAGGACCCAGACAGACTCGATGATAGAAGTTCAGACTCGACGATTGCTGAACAAACTCAACGATTGCAGAGCAGACTCAACAATCACAAAGGCTACCTCAACGATCGTAGTCCTTCCTAAGGACACATTAGCTCAAAAGGAGCTAAGGGTAAATTAGTATAATCCTCCACAGTCAGATTCGTAGAGCCAAGCAGAATTTGACACATGTCCCACTAAGCAAAATGGAGAGAGGGAAGTTACAAGTACAAATTGAAAATGCCTTTTTGAAATTAGAAGATCAAAAAGCTCATCTCTCTCTTTTTCTCTATAAACAAAAACCCTAACTCTCAAGAAAGCTCAATCAACCATACTCCTTGCAAAGAAATCAATGGCAACCTCCAACGTCATCTCGGGCTACAGACTCTGTTTCGATGAGTTCAAAATAACTGAACCCAAATTTCACAAAACCTTGTCATTAATAAAGAAGGCTGGTCTCGAAGAGGCTCTAGGTACGGCCACATTGATCTACCCAAAGCTAGTAAAAGAATTCTACAGAAATGGTGTGTTCGAAAACAATGTCATCACTACGAAAGTCAGGGACATGGAAATCAAGCTAAAGGCTGAGGATGTCAACCTAGCCCTAGGTTTCAAATCTGAAGGGTTTTCGTTCATAGATGAAATAGATTTCCATGAGGGACTTAAAAGGATGCATCATAAGAAATTCCCAACTGTAAAAGGATATAAGAAAAAGGAGTTTCCTCAGAGGTATGAATTTTTGGCTGATATTATTGGAAAATGCATATCTTTGCAAGAGCTCGGTAGTGATTACAGAAGCAATGCATTTCAAGCTCATGATAGCCATCAGTTGTGGGATACAGCTTAACTATGGAGCTTTACTGCTTGAATGGATTGAAAAGTGGATTCTCAGCTCAAAGAAATCAAAAAGCTCTAGGAAGATGCTCTACGAGTGATTCATCGGTATCATTCTACAGTCCGCTTTGGGCGATAAAATTGAGGATGATGAAGGTGAACAAATAAATCCAAATAGAAGAATGACCCAACAACTATTCGAGAACTGGAAAAAGAATCCAGCTGAAAACGTACAAATGATGTTTGAGTCTAGTGGTAGGACTGTTGATGCAAAGGAATCAGGGATTCCAGGGAATATGTCAGTTGTTAGGGAGACTGAAGAAGATGAAGAAGAAACCAACAAGGCAGAACCCACTACCCTGGGTCAAAAAAGCCAGGGCAAGAGAAAGCTATAAGCTAGAATGGCAGAAGAACCCCAGGGATCAACTACTGATATACCTGTAGAGTCCTCTGACATTGAGACTCTAAGGATCCTAAGAAGAAAACAACAGCAGGCTGAGGCAGATGAAGACAGAGCTACCATATCACAGCTGCTGAAGAAGAACAAAATCAGTCACAAATCAAAGAGGCCATCTGTCTCTTCGATCGTAGAGTCTCTACCGATCGTAGAGACCAGACTAAACATCTCGAGCAAGGAAGTTGATGCACCAGATGTTCTGGTTGATCAACAGGACAGAGCTGAAGCTCAAGGAAGTCTTGAGGCTGTGGCTCAGCCTAGAAAACCAAGACGAAAATTGGTTAAGAAGTACATCCTTGTCAATGAAAGGGTACTCAAAGAGGAAGACAAAAAGATGGCTGCTGAAAAGGAACTATCCAAAGAAAGCCAAAAGGACAAAGCTCAAGCTGAGGGGGAGATACCTGAAGTTCTCACCCTAGAAAATACTCTAGCTGAGGGGGAGCTACCAGTCTTACAGAAAGATGATCATGTTGAGGGGGAGCATCATGATATCTCCATAACAAAAGAAGTTGTTCCTGCAGAAAATGAAGGAGAACAAGAGCAAGATCAAAATGAAGCCATTTATATAGTGGAATCCTCGAACGAAAACAGAGAAGAGGACGAAGATGATGAGGTCAAAATCATAGATGTGCGCATTAATGGGTACAGAAAAGCTAACTATGAGCAGCTGTTCTCTTATCTACCCATGATGCCTTTTCATCAAGCTCAAATTCTAAACTCCTGGAATCACATGTTTTGGAGCTTCAAAGAATATCCAGCCATCTCTGTGCTAGCTCATAGATTTCCAGTTAACTTCAACTTTGCCAAACAGCTGATCACAAATGGTCCCTCCTCAAGAATGGTGCATGAGGTATTAACTATCCCAATCTTATTCAGAGTTAATCACTATCCACTATCATTCTTCAGCCAATTTTATGAATTTCCAAGCTGGCTAGAAGTGGTCCTAAATCAACGAAGTCAATTCCCAGTTACAGAATCCAAAAATTCTGTAACTGATGAACCAAATATGCCCAACTTTGTATTGATTCCAACTCCCATCATCTCTACGATTACTGACTCTAGCCCCATTGTAGAGTCCCAAGCTCAAATCGTAGAGCCACCCATTCCAGACACCCAAAACCAGGCCCCTTCATCAGATATTCCCTCTTCCTCCACAAATGAATACTTCAACCTTGATCTTGCCCTCTACTCATTACAAGATCAATACAAAAGAACACCCCCTCCTTCACAAATTTCCGACCTCAATGAACTTCTTTCAGAACTGCCCACCAAAACCGATTTGTCATAAATGTCAAAGAAAGTGATCAAGGAAATCGATGATAGTCTTGAAGAACACAATGAACTCATTCAAATGAGATTAACAACAATGATCAGTGCTGCAAAAAATCTCCCAAGCACCCTAAGCTCTGAGCTCACTAAAAATCTTAAGGAGATCATCAAGGAAACGATTAAGAGCATAAAGGATAGGGATGACATCTACTTTCTCGTAGCCAAAAGACACAATGATATTGTTCTTGTCTTATAGTCCACTTAAGAAGCTCCGAATAAACTTATGATGGAGAGCTTCCTCAATCTGCAAACTGCCGTAAATGAATTTTAATAATTTTACGTCAGCTAAGGACAACAGACTAACAATATTCTAGCCGTCCTTCAACAAAGGGAAGCTCAATCTGATGCTCTGATCAAAGAAAATCGAGTGGACATTGCTCAAACTCAAAGTCAACTCAACGAGCTTGTCTAAGGAATGACTCGCCTCTCAGAAGACATTCGAACCCTTGATGCTGACATAAAGGGGGAGAATAAAGGGAAAGGAGATCAAGGCAGAGGCAGAGGCACCTTTTCTGACCAATCTTCCAGGAATCCTCCTCCAAGGCAGTATCACCAACAAACTCCACGACCTGGCCATCATACTCAATGATTTGATCATGAGCTAATCATCATGGCTCAACCATTAAGGAGTCGAGGGCCAACTCGCATCTCATAAGAAGTGACCACCACAGGCCTAAGAATGCCAATTGGAGATCCTGCATTCATGAGTAGGCATGATCACAATCCAAGACTAAGTCCAAGTGAGCTGGAAGATCTAGCCAGGAGAGACAAAGCAAGTAGAAAAAGGAGAGCTAAGGAGTATGCAAATCCTCCACGAGGAAAAAGGCCGAAGAAATAGAGATAAGTTGAATTTTAATTCTTATTGATGTAGTCAAACTTAAATGTAATATCTATCTTCAAACATCAATAAATCCATGCTTATTCTTTAGAAATTTCAGCTGCTCACTGAAATATTAAGTCATATTTACTTTACTGCAACTGCATATAGAATTTGATAATCATGACAACAAATCTCCTTGGTTATGTCAACATCAAATAGGGAGAGATTGTTGGAAGAGTGCATATTGTGATTTGATGATTAAAGTAAATGCTCATGATTATATGTAAAGTCCTTCTAGGAATGTATGTACAAGATCTTAGTGATAGATCAAATTGTTAGGTTGATCTAAGCTTTTAATGTTTATCATTTTGTAAATGAATGTATAGATAAAGAGATCAAAGATGTTAGGATGATCTATAAAATGTAATAGATAGGCTTCAATAAAATCACAGTCTATTGAGCTGATCAAGAACTTGAAGAAGCCAAGGCAGAATCGTAGAGTATCGAGGATCGTAGTATGTCTGCATTGAAGGGCCTCTCCAGAGATCATAGTGTTGTCCAAACGTTTGTCGAAGCCAACTCAGAGATCGTAGTGTGGTCCAGACATTTGCCTAAGCCAACTCAAAGATCATAGTGCGGTCCAGACGTTTGCTGAAGCCAACTCAGAGATCGTAGTGTGCTCTTGGAAACGTAGAGTCTGCAATACAAGCAAGTGATGATCGTAGTGTGTCAGCCCTTAAGAGAAATCGTAGTGTTCTCGTTTGGTTGCATTAAGCACCAAGGTGGCAAGACACCACGATAAGAATCATAGAGTATCATCTGGCTGTGGCAGAAGTTATGGACCCTAGTCATTTAGTTAAAGATAAAATCTTAACAAATGTGGAATGGGTTATAAACATTGAAGTAATCACCAGTCCCAATGGCATGAAAATATCTTTAGTATGCAACAAAAAGACGTATTGAAGAAGCTAAGGAAAGGACCATGGGACAGAGGAAAACACCTTTTCAAGTGTTAGGTGAGAAAGCAGTCTGCTATGTCACTGTGCCATAATGCATTTTAGAAGATATGCAGAAAATTCTCCATCAAAGTTTAGAAACGTCAAATGTATTAAATGCTTCAACGGATGGATTCAACGGGTAGATTTCAAAGATCACATATATGCAAGACATCTGCAGATGATAGAAGTAAGCAAGCAATTGAACAAAATGAAAGAATACTCAACCCTCAACTCTACGATCTGAGAAAAAAAGAGAAAGCTTGCACAGCTACTCAGTTCTTTCGAACAAGAGCTTAACGGCAACTGAGTAGCACCAACCAAGAACTCAACAACTACCAATCAACTGAAGTAAGAGTTCCAAGTCAGAAGGACTTAAAGAGTTCTAAGTGAACTATGAAGAGCCAAGTCTGCTAGACTTGAAGAGTTCAAGAGTGAACTAAGAAGTTCTGAGCTATTTGGTGCAGAAGGAATATGTGAGATTCAGAAAGTGTAAAAGACATCCTTAGTGGATTTCCTACTCGAGGAGTAGAAGAGTGGACTAGGAGCTTTAAGTGCTCTGAACCACTTAAAACTGTTGTGTCTATTGCATTCTTGCTATAACTGCTATAATTGCTATAACTGTTATAATTGTCTCACTCTCATTAACTCACTATATCTAAAAGGGAGATCAAACAAACCTTAATTTCGCTGTGTTTAAATCATTATCAAAATTGACAAAGTAAACCAAAAAGATTTTTAAATATCTATTCAACCCCCCTTCTAGATAACTATTGTGCCTCTGGGAACTAGCAAAGATATTGAAAGCGACCCTTGTCAACGCATCACGAAGGTCCGATGCCATGAACCTGGGGTTGTGATTGAAATTAAAAGCATCCAAACACTTGTCCAATGATATAAGTCGTTAGAAAAATATCCCTAGCGGAGATTTCAGACATCCCTAACACTGTAAGTAAAAGTATTATACATACAAGCCAATCATGTATGATGATAAAGCATATACTTTGTAATCAATCTTATTTATTAATTAATAAAAGTATATATTTACAAAAGGCATTTGATTATCAACATGATGTTATTTAATTCATAATATGTGATAAACTTATAGTTTTAAGCAATGCTTTTAGAATCATGATGAAATCATTCTAATGAGATCTAAATTCTTAGATAGCTTAAAAACCTAAAATATTCCCAATCAATAGATTACTAAAAAAGGGGATTAGTGAGTCCGGATAGATTGGTACATACGTTATTTGCTCATTAGATAAGGATGGTTGATCTCATGATCATTTGTGTGGAGACACTAAAGCAAGTATGTAGGTGCTTATTGGAGAATAAGTTCACTGAAAGTGACTCGCTAAGGAATACTTAATGAAGTTTTACTTTGCTGTCAATAGGAATTCCTTAAGTGATAGTAGTATAAGTGATCCTTAAACTTGATATCATCATAGTATCTTGTATATAATGATTTACACTTTAACTTATTCCTTAAGACCCTTAGGGTATATCAAAGGGTATGCTTAGGTGTAATAAGTTATATATGTAGATAATGAATGATTAATAAAGAATCTAACACTTCTAGTAAAAGAAGAGAAATATCATATGTGATTCGATAAATGACAACTCAGGAATCCTTGGCCAAGGTGGAATGAAATTAAAAAGTAGTTTTTAATTTGCATTCATTAGGAGTTGTGCATTTAGGAATCAAAATACATATAATTAAATAAAATAAGACTTGACAGTAATTTCATATCTTATATTTAATTAAGACATTGTATGGTGGAAGGATTGAATTTTACGATAACTATTTACTCAAAGGTTCTTTTATGATTAATATTAAAATCTATATTCTCTATAAAGTCATTGATCGCTAGGGAGACTTATCCTTATTGTAGAATAAATATTGTTTATTTAAATAAATTAATAGTTTAATTTATTTATTTAAATAAGATTAGAATTGTTCTAATTGATTTTTTCACAAAGGTTTTAATTGGAGAACCTAAAGGGTCACACACACCATAAAAGGAAGAATAATTATTTAAAAGTTAATGACATAATCATAATAATATGTTAAGTGTATTTAATTTAATCTATGGTGATAATGTAAATTAAATAGCTTAATATTTATTATTTAATATTTTATAAATATTAAATATAAATTAATAATAGGAGTCTTATTATTATTATTGTTGTTGTTGTTGTTGTTGTTGTTGTTGTTGTGTTGTTGTTGTTGCTGTCATTCTTCGCTTCTTCTTCTTCTTCTTTCTTCTTGCTTCATCGCTTCTTCTTTATTGTTATTGTTGTTGTTGTTGTTGTTGTTGTTGTTGTTGTTGTTGTTGTTGTTGTTGTTGTTGTTGTTGTTGTTGTTGTTGTTGTTGTTGTTGTTGTTGTTGTTGTTGTTGTTGTTGTTGTTGTTGTTGTTGTTGTTGTTGTTGTTATTATTATTATTATTATTATTATTATTATTATTATTATTATTATTATTATTATTATTATTATTATTTTAATTTCTAAAAGAGTTTAGGAATTAATTTAATATAAGTACTCTCATCTATTCCTAATAAGATTAAGAGGCAAATTAATTAAAAGAGTTTAATTAATTATCCCTAATAAGATTAGGGAGCCTATTTAATTAAAAGAGTCTAATTAAATAAATAATACCTTATTTTAATTAAATAGGGTTACCTGATATCTTTATAAGGTGATTCTTATATCAGATATCAGATATACGTGATTTTAATAGTTGGAGAGTACGTGTCTTTTTTTCTACAGAGATAGAGAACTAGGGTTTTAGCCAAAACACCGCCAAAACACCCTTCTTCTTGATTCTTGTTCTCTCTTGGTGGATCACCTCTAGAGGCCAAACTGTAAGGTTTTGTGAAGATCAAAGTAGCAATCAAATTGCAAAATTAGCGGAAGCAAAGTAAAATTAGATTTTAAAATTTTTCACAAACTAATTACCCAAAACATCCCTTGTGCATATTATTAATTAAAACGAAGAACAAAAAGTTATGGAATCATACCCTTGTAGATACAAGCTTCCACAGGTACAAGTTCAACTCCTACTTCTCCGCGATCTCCTTAAATCTCCGGGTAGATTCCTTCTTTTGATCAATGTTAGCCACCTAAGTGTATGGCCTCTAGAGGTAATAAACCAAGGAAGAATAATTTTGGCTCAAACCCTAATTTTTCCTATCTCTATAGAAAAAAGGGGCGTACTCTCCAACAATTGAAATTACGTATTATTGATATCTGATATAAGACTCCTTATATAAAGATATCAAGTAACCCTATTTAATTAAAATAAGGTATTATTTATTTAATTAAACTCCTTTAATTAAATAGGCTCCATAATCTTATTAGAGATAATTAATTAAACTCCTTTAACTAATTTTGCCTCTTAATCCTATTAGGAATAAATGAGAGTACTTATATTTATAACAATCTAAGATTTTATTATTTGTAATTTAAAATATTTATTAAATGAAATAAATATTTTATTGATGTAGTTGTTGTTAGTAAATATTTGTGAATTAAATTTATTTATTAGATAATATTCTAATTTAATTTAATTTAATAGTTAGAGATGGAATGCTATGTTTTAATTTAATAATTAAAATGGTATTTGAATTTATTAAGTAAAATTATAATGAGATTGTAATTTTATGATATTTGTTTAAGTGGAAAATTTATTTAAAATATAGTATGTGTAATTAGTTTATTTGACTAATGTTGGATACGAGATCTAAATAAATAATATGAGATTTTAAACTATAGTGTAATGATTTATTAAAATAAATTAAATGGATTTACCCAAACAATGCTTAAAATATTAAGTCTTTATTTTAATTAGTTTTATCCAAACATTGCCTTATGGCTTTTGAATTTTGAATTTTAATTATAATAAATAATATAAATAAAATATAAATAATATATATTAAATTTTAGTAACTGATAACTTATTATTATATTTATTATAACGTCGGTTTTAGACGTTTGGGTTTGTGCGTTGGCTTGAGTTGTATTTTATTTTACGTGAAAAGCATTTGGTTTACGTCTAAGAAGAGAAAAGAGAAAAAAGTTTTCAGAGAGAAATTGATAGAGTTTGAGAGAGACTTAAGAATAGATTTCTGAGTTCCCAAGCAATTCTTTGTGGTTAGCAAGGATTACTATGTAATTAAAGGTATGTTCTATAACCTTGATATTATATATATATATATATATATATATATATATGTTTTACGACAAAAAAATTCAAGTTTCCAAGTTTTATGAATTCAATTTTTGTTAAAATTGTTGATATACAACTGATAACTTGTGATTATATGTATTGGTGGTGTTAGAGTTTGTATTTAGACAAGGAATTATATGTTAATTACGTTTAAAAAGGAAGAAAATTATTTACAGTGACTATATGTATATATATGGCTTGTGAAAGTACCAAATTTGATAGTTAGTTTGTAAGCTAATAGATAAATTGAGCCTTGAATATGTTAATTCGGTAAGAAACAAAGAGAACATAGTTTGAATGAATTAATTTGGTGTATAATTGTGATCACAGTGTTAATTTTTGTCAACAATGTCAAAAATGGAGTTTTTTTGTTTAAAACATGGCATTCAAGGATTTAAATTTTTTGAATTTGTTGTTGAGTTATTTTAAATTAGTATATATATGATGGGTAATGTTTATGTGTAATCTGTGTAAGTTATACGTGTTAAATTGGGTTCTAGAAATTAAGATGCAGGTCAAATTAGCTTTGTTTCTGTTCTTCGAGCCCAGAATTGTAATTAAGTGCCATAACTTAACCTTAGAGTTGCAATGGCCAACGCTGTGCCTATTTACATTCTTCGTGCTCGTGAACTGCTCTACTTGGCAAAGACCGAAAGCAGATGTTGTTCGATTAAAGCTGAGAAATGTACATGCAATGAGTTAGCAGAATGGCCAGAAAGTGTATTTTAATTACACAAAGTCTGTAATTTTCGATAAAGTGAAATATTATGACTGTTAAGATGTGATTTTGGTATTATAGTACTAAGAATGAGAATATTATTAACAATTAACGAGGTTTGTTATTACAGAACTAAGGTAACTTGACTATATTATTAAAACCAATCCATACATGAAATAGATACTTATTTGTATAAGAGTATATGTAGTAACTAATTGTGTCATAATGACATGTGTATAGGATATTGTGAATCGAATTATTACGATTTAGCTTACACGCAAGGCAAGTTTTCTTATCTTTAACTTGTTTCTTAGTATGCAAGTTCTCTAACTCTATTGTTACGATTGTGCAAGTTTCTGAACTCTAATTATATCGTGCATGTTTTCTTTTCTCTACCTTTTTTATTATTGAGCAAGTTATTCCTAATCCTATTTATACAATTTATTTATGTCCGTGCAAAACTATTTAACCTAACTCTTACTTTGAGAAGGTTTCCTACTTTAACTTATTTCTTAGCATGCAAGCTTCTAAATTCTGATATACTTATGTTGAACAAGTTTCATCGTTCAAATTTTCTATTTACTATGCATGCTCAAAAAAACTCAATCCTATTACTAAATAAAATTCTAGCCTTAGCTTAACATTGTTCAAGCAAGATATGTTATGTTATTCAATGCTTATGATGTTAGTTCATTTCTAAAGCAGTTGATTCCTTTATGACTTATTCCATAGCATATTGTGATTACATTTTATTCAACTAATCCTTAGTTGATGTTCGTTAAACTCTAAATTACCTTGAAACTTATCCAAACCAAACTTACTTTGGTGCGGACTTGTATTCTAAATACTGAGATGAACAACTTTGTTACAGGGGATATTTTTACGCAAAGTTTTTAGACGTTTGTGCACAATACATTGTACGAAGGGATAATCCCCCTAAGTAAGAGAAGTCTCTACAGTCTTATGACTGTTTAGGTTTAAGTTGAAAGAATACTTATAACTTTGGACATAGTTCGTGGTCTTGTGACCCTCAGATATATATATTTCAAATTGTATTTCTGATTATCATTGATAGAGAATATTATTCAATTCTATTGATCCTATTCATTTGGCAGTTGTTATGATATTTTATTCATTCACTTTTAGTGAGCATTGTTTGCTCACTCTTGCTTATATAACCATTACAGCTAAAGTTAAGAAGGTTGATGAACCTACCACCAATAAAGGAAAAGGAAAGATGAACAAGTGTTGAAGACTTGTAAACCTGTTGACTTTTATATTGTTAGAATCTATTTTAAATGTTGGGATGTAGTTATTTAATTTTTCCCTACTTGATGTTTGTATTTAAAGGTTAGATAACCTGGGAGATTTTATTGAACTTATTGATGTAAATCTTTAATGGGAAGGTTTATTATTAAATTTTATTATGTTTGGGTAGTTAGACATGAATGTTTTTATCAAGTGAAAACCAAATCTTGTGGGAATGAAGTGGCCGAATTTGGGGGTGTCACAAGTTGGTATCAAAGTTTTAGGTTATAAACCTTAGGTAGGGAAAAGCGTTAGGAGGTAACCTTTGAAAAGATAGTGGTGATAAAATCTTATCGAGTTTTAAGGAAGAAGTAATAAAACACTTATGTGCTTATGTGATTGCAACATATGTGCTCGTGAGTTTCGAGTAGTAATGATTAGTAATTAAAACTTAAAATTTTTATTGTCAGGGTGACTAATGTAGGAGAATCCGGTCAGGCTAGGGAGGAAGGACCCCAGATGCCTAGAGAGGAGAAGCCTCATGACATTCAAGTGGTTTAGGAATATCTACTGCCAAGGAGTCATCTCCGATTGGTTATAGTGGTTGAGCAGGAGGGTTTACCTGATGAGGATGATGAGATAGAGACGGATGAGGAGGACCCTGTGGAGCTGCCACAGTCGAATGAGGATGAGGAGCACGAGGAGGAAAAGATTCCACTAAATTCGATCGCTGCCCGTATGTATGACGAAGTATATGACCGCAATGTGGAACTTCAGGATAGCGTCAAAGAGTTGGAAGAGATAGTAGCTGAACAACAGACCTCAATGGCGCAGAAGGATAACGAGATCCACAATCTAGAGGAACATCTGAGTAATTTTGAAGGGAAGTTGGTCCACAATGAAGGAGGAAATGAGAAACTGACAGAGGAGATCGCAGAACTGAAGAACAAGCTGAAGGAAGAGTCTACTAAGAGGTCAAAAGCCGAAGACTGAGTACGAAGAAGATTCTAAATGAGCAAGGGTAGCAGAGAGAGATGTATAAGTGAAGAAGATCAAGATGGAAGAGATGAATAGTGTTTTCAACACTATGATTAATCGAGCTCAAGATCTGGTTATGTGTTATCTGATTCAGTTCGAGACGCTGCCATCGTACATGTCAGATTGCCGAATAATATTCCGTATTATGGAAGAAGAGCGTCATAAGGCTATGCAATATTTTAGTAGGATATCGTAGGGAATGTACCTAATATGCGATTAATAATATGATAAATAATATGTAAATTCCAAGTGTTATGTAATCAATGGGATATGATGTTGATGTTATCCTGAATTTTTAGTAGTTCAGGAAAGTAATGTAAATAGCAGTGATGCTATTGTTCTTATGTTTTCTAAAGATGATAAATGAATAAAATGTTAATTTTTATTCAAGATGTTATGTGTTATGTGATGATAATTTATGATGTGAAAATTAAGTAGAAAATACTTAAAAGAAATTAAGTAATAATCTAATAAGTGTGTTTTAATCAGAAATAGCCTCCAAGAAGATGTCAACCACGACAACAAACCCTTGAGGGATCTACCAACAATAACAACGCTGAGGCTAACCCAGTTCAGCAGTTGGTGACACTTCTGACAGAAGCACTGCAGAATCAACTATGGAATCAAGCTACAACTTTTAAGGATTTCAAAACGGTTGGACCACCAGAATTCTGTGGAACCATGAATCTGGTTAATGCACAGACCTGGATCATGGAAATAGAGAAGGTATTTGATGTTGCTAGGGTTGGTGAGAACCAGAAGACTACTTTTGCAACATTCATGTTGAAAGCAGAGGCCAGTTATTGGTGGCAAGCCAATAAAACTAGAGGAGGTCAGGGAGTGATGACTTGGGAAAGGTTCAAGGAAATATTCTTCGAGACCTATTTCCCAGAGAGTTGAAAGAATTAGATGGAAGTGCAGTTTCTAGAGCTAAAATAGGGCACAATGACAGTATGACGCCCCAAAATAGGTATACATCACCCATCTTGAGTCGCCAAATACATGGTACAAAATTCAAATACAACTTAATTATACAACAGTCGTGTAAAATACGACAAAACATAATCTAAGAGTTTTAATAAGAATATTGTCATCTAGACAATATCCACACTCAATGGAGTCCTCATTACATTTATTGTCACTATTTAACAGAATAGTGAGGACTACTAATGCTATCATCTAGACCGTCACTCCATTCCCCGACTAGTCTCGGCTACGTTCTCATTTCCTAAAGAGAATAGTGAAAGAAAGGGTGAGCTCAACTAGCCCAGTAAGAAATATTATAACTAAGTTAATGCAAAATAAATTATCATTAGTCTTCAACAATGTTAAAGTGATAAAATACAATAGACATCAAGTTTAACTGCAGTGGAATAAGCAATCCATTAGAAGAGTCAAGTAGAGCATGATATCTACTATCTTCTATGACTTAAAATGTTTTCATCAATTTTTATCGCTAAGACTCAGCTTAATAAATAAACCACATCATCGAGTTATCCCTGCACTACGGGCCAAGGATATTCATTAAATCATCAATGATCATGATTATACCGAATAATCTTTGGTCACAATCATACCAAAAACTGTCCATCAATGCACTATAGGCTACTGAGGACTTTTACCACATCATTTATAACATTAAAGGTCATGTTTCTACCGAATAATCCCTGGTCATAATCATACCAAGTCTGAGCAATTATTTTGATAATTGCACGTTTTAGGGCTCAAAATATTACAGTACAATACCTTCAACTTTTCTTTCTATTTTAATTTAGTCCTGGAAGTATTATCAAACTTGCACCACCTCCCCAAATAGTAAATAATGTGAATCAATAGTTCAATCATGTGAATCAATAGTTATACTCATGTGAAAATATGAATTACAGTATAGTACCTCCATTTATACCTCCATTTTTAACTTAGTCATGCAAGTATTATCAATCTTGCACCAACTCCCGTAATAGTACAAGAATGTGAATCAATAGTACACACATGTGAACAAATAGTTATAATCATGTGAATTAATAGCAATTAATTGCTCATTTATCCTAAGTTAATTACCCAACCGGGTCGAATAACTTTCGGACATCAATTAATATCGAAATAAATGTTGATTTCCACTAACACTAATAATTCCAACACAATGGAACTATCAATTTCATCTTTAATCAACACGAACTTATTCATCATTAATATTATAACTCACAATATTTAACAACCAGGTCATTCCCAGGAAATAGGGGGCTTTCCGATAAGGATTTCTCCTTATTGGCGCGCAATTAGATGACCAAACCTCTCCTTGATAGAACTTCTAGACATTGTAAATATTGCGATTTAATAATATGAATAACATTGCCGTCTCAATTATTGATTTAATAATATATCATATTATGCAGATGATACTGTGACAATAATCGAATCAATAATATGAGAGATATGATGCAAAGAATTATCAGAGCAATAATTGAGTATAATCGAGTGATTTCTCACGTAAGCATCAATAATCAATACCATGTGCTACTATGCAACCATGCCAGACATCGCATTTTTACTACTAGGGTAGTTCAACAGTTTAACGGTAAAACATCCTTCATTATTTTTATAAAAAGATAATTATGTCGTTTTCTAACTACGACAATACTTCCGTTGTGGGGTCCACAAATGATTATGTCGTCGTACGAATATTCCCTGTTAAAACGAATATTCCCCAACCAATCGAATATTATAGAACCACTTGCTTAGTTTGTAAAATTTGTAAATATTACCCACAACTATAATATTATATCAAATCCACACCATAATATTCAAAAATATATTTCGAGAAAATTATTCTTTATTCATAAAAGTTGGGGTCTTACAACCTCCCTTTCTTATGAAATTTTGTCCTCGAAATTAGGGTGCGTACCCGGTATATCGAAGAGGTGAGGATACCTTGATTTCATCTCAGATTCTAACTCCCAGGTCATTTCCTCCACATCGTGGTTTCTCCACAAAACTTTGACTTGAGGTATAACTTTAGAGCGTAGAATATGATCCTTCTTATCCAAGATTTTAACAAGTAACTCTTCATAAGTTAAATCTTCCTCTATCTCATCTGGTTCTAATTCAATAATATGGTTTGGGTCTTTCACATATTTACGTAACATAGATATGTGAAAAACGTTATGAACACGAGACATACTTGGCGGTAAGGTGAGTCTATAGGCCACACTTCCTACTCGATCTAGGATTAAAAATGGGCCAATGAATCGAGGATTGAGCTTTCCTCTCTTTCCAAATCTTGTAACTCCTTTCAATGGAGCAACACATAACAACACATGATCTTCAATATTGAATTCCACGTCTTTTTGATGAAGATCAACATAACTCTTTTGTCGATCTTGTGAGATTTTTATACATTGTCGGATCGTTTGAATCTTTTTCGTAGTCATACATACCAAATCCGGTCCCAACAACGTTGCTTCACCCACCTCATCCCAGCATACTAGAGAATGACACTTTCTTCCATACAACGCCTCAAATGGAATCATGCCAATACTTGCTTGATAACTATTGTTTTAGGAAAACTCCACCAATGGTAAGAACTTGTCCCAACTTCCCTTGAAGTCAAGGACACAGAGTCTTAATAAATCTTCAAGAGTTTGAATAGTCCTTTCCGACTGCCCATCCGTTTGAGGATGATATGCCGAACTAAATCAGAACTGCGCCCATAGCTTTTTGCAAACTAACCCAAAATCTTGAAGTGAATCTTTGGTCTCGATCAGAAACTATGGATACTAGCATACCATGCAATCTTACGATCTCGTTTATGTACATACTAGCAAGGCGTTCAAGTGTAAAAGTTTCTCATATCGGTAAGAAATGAGCACACTTGGTCAATCTATCAACAATGACCCAAATCGCATCTATGCCTTGAGAAACCTTGGGAAGACTAGTAACAAAATCCATGGTAATGTGCTCCCACTTCCATTCTAGAATTTCAAGTGGTTGCAATGGACCTTTTGGCACTTGATGCTCCGCTTTGACTCATTAACAAGTTAGATACCTTGAGATAAACCCCACTATCTCTCTCTTCATATTGCTCCACCAAAATGTATGTCGAAGATCACGATACATTTTGGTACTCCTAGGATGGATTGTAAACGGTGTGTTGTGCGCCTCCATCATGATTTTATACTTCAAGTCAGAATCGTTAGGAACACAAAGTCTGGAGTTGAGTCGAAGTATTCCTTCTTCATCGATTCTTGCTTCTGAAATAGCACCTTCTTGCACTTTCTTCTTATACACGATCAGCTTCAGGTTTGTAGTTTGAGCAGCTTTAACTTTATCGATTAAAGTCGGTTCCACTCATATATTCGCCATCATCACATGGGTCCCTGGAGTCTTTAACTCTATTTCCATCCTTTCAAAGTCATACAAAATGGGTCTTTGCGTTGACAATATTACACTCGTACCCGCATATGATCTTCTACTCAATGCATTAACTACTACGTTCACTTTTCCAGGATGGTATTGGATTGTATAATCATAATATTTCAACAACTCAAGCCATCGTCGTTGCCGCATGTTGAGTTCCTTTTGAGTGAAGAAATATTTGAGGCTTTTATGATCCGTATAGATCTCCACCTTCTCTCCATAAAGGTAATGCCTCGAAATCTTAAGCCCAAAAACGACTGCTGCCAACTCTAGATCATGAATAGGATAATTCCTCTCATATTCTTTGAGTTGTCAAGAGGTATAGGCTATGACTTTCTCATGTTGCATGAGAACACATCCTAACCCTTTTCCTGAAGCATCACTGTAGATGACAAATCCCTCCGAGCCAGATGGTATTGTCAGAACAGGTGTTGAAATGAGTCTCCTCTTGAGTTCTTGAAAACTCTTTTCACATTCCTCACTCCAACCGAATTTTATCTTTTTCGAGTCAGCTGAGTTAATGGAGTAGTGATTCAAGAATACCCTTCTACGAATCTCCAATAATAATCAGCTAAGCCGAGAAAGCTACGTACTTCGGTCACTGACTTAGGTTGCTCCCAGCTTTGAATTGCTTCAATCTTTGCCGGGTCAACAAATATTCCATGATTTGATATCACGTTCCCAAGGAATGCAACTTCCTCAAGCCAAAACTCGCATTTCTTCAACTTGGCATAAAGCTTGTTTTCACGAAGCTTTTGGAGTATCAGCCTCAAGTGTTGCTCATGGTCTTTGTGGGTTTTGGAGTATATAACGATGTCATCAATAAAGATGACCATAAAGTGATCCAAATATTCCTTGAATACTTGGTTCATCATATCCATGAAGGCAGCAGGAGCATTAGTCAATCCAAAAGACATGACTAGGAATTCATAATGCCCGCATCGAGTTTTGAAAGCGATCTTTGAATGTCATCGCTTTTAATCTTCAACCGATGATATCCGAATGAAGATCAATCTTTGAAAAGAATTTGGCTCCTCATAATTTGGTCAAACAGTCATCAATGCGAGGAAACGGGTACCTATTTTTGATGGTGACATGATTCAACTCCCGATAATCAATACAAAGTCGCATACTTCCATCTTTCTTCTTTACGGATAGAACAGAGCACCCCAAGGAGACGATTTAGGATGAATAAAATCGATGTCTAACAATTCTCAGAGTTGGGTTTTAACTCCTCGAAGTTCAATAGAGCCATTTGATATGGGGCTTTGGAAATGGGTTTTTAAATGGATTCAAGGTTGATACAAAATTTAATTTCACGCCGGGGTAAAGGGAAGTTCTTCGTGGAATACGTCAGAAATTTATTAACAATAGAAATATCATTCAAATTTGACGTATCTTTATTTAAATCTGTGACATGGGCTAAGAAAGCTTGACATCCGTTTTTCAATAAACTAATAGCTTTATGACTTGATATGACAGTGATTGATTTTAGTGGTTTGGTTGCTTGAATTTGCATAATAGGTTGGTTAGGAATATGAAAGCTAACAACCTTACGAAAACAATCGATTTTAGCATGATGAGTAGTTAACTAATTAATCCCTAAAATCACATCAAATGCAAGTATTTTTAAGGAAATAAGATCGACATGTAACGTACGGTTACCGATTTGAATCAAACAAGACTTATAAACCATGGATGTAATGAAGGTTTCTCCCAACGGAGTTTCAACAGATAAGTCAAAGTCTAATTTCTCCAGAGTCAAATTTAAACGTTGAGCGCAAGTAGGAGAAATAAAGGAATGGGTAGAACCGGTATCAAATAAAGTATAAACTTCGCTACAGTTTATGATTAGCTTACCCGTGATCACCTCGTTCAGATTCCTCGCTTTTTGGGAGGTTACGACAAACGCTCTCCCTTGAACTACCGGTTTTGTCTTGTCTGGGACACCCTTTGATGCCTCCATCCCAGCTGGACTTGACTTAGGTGCACAACAAAATCGAGCTAGGTGACCTTCTTTTCCACAATTATAACACGCTTTGGACTGCATCGTGTAGTTTGGACTTATGTGTCCTTACCCTCCACATTTGTAACATACGACCGGTGATCGTTCTCCTTCCTTAACAACAGGTGCTGGTGCTAACGTCTTTCCATCCTTGTTGAATCTCCTCTTCTTGAAATGTCCACTCTTATTGTCATGGCCATGATTACCACAGAAGTGATTATCAATTCTGGCATGTTGATTCCCTCCACGTTTGTTGCCACCGCTTCGATGACTGCTACCACTGGTATTATCAACTTGTCAGTTGCTCTCTCTTCGTTGGGTTGACTCATTATCGTGCTCCAATAACTGAGCCCTATTCACAACATCTGAATACAAACACAGTTTGTGAGAAATTAGGTATTGACGTATCTCGGGTTTCAAACCTCTTAGAAACATCCGCGTCATTCTCTCCTCATTATCAACCAAGTGGGACATAAACCGAGATAACTCGGCAAACTTAGCTTCAGATCGCGCCACACCATATATTTTTTGCTCAAGCTTGATGAACTCTACCTCCTTCATGTGACGAATACTTTCGTGAAAGTACTTGTCATTGAATGACTCTTGGAACTTCTCCCAAGACATTTTGAGTGAGGCAAAGTTGAGTACGCTTTCTGATTCCCACCAAGTAATCTACCTCCGCCGCAACATAAAGGTGGCAAAGGGAACCTTTTGCTCCTGAGCATCCCAAGACATCAAATATCTTGTTGATCTGTTTTATCCACGCCTCTCGCCTTTAAGTGGTTTTGGCTCTCCAAAACACTCCAGTGGTCCCAGCCTTGAATCGCTAATGGTGACCGTCCGAGAGTTGTCACTTTGTTTCCACCTACATTTTGGACAGGAGCCACTTTCGCCTGATATTGCATGAATTGCATAAAGCCTCTAAACATCCCACCGTTCACCATTTCATTGGTGTTATTGTTTACATGAGGATTATTGTCTTCCTGTTGCACATTATCCTGGGCATTAATCTATGGTGACTCAACGGTCTCATTTGCTTCATTATTTATCTCAACATTTTCGGATGCCATTTTCAAATACTGCCACAAAACAAGGGTTAATTAACATAACACATATTATCCCTATACTCTGACCGACCAATTAAATAACAAATAAACTTAGGTAGGTCATACTCCCGTCTCTCCCCTCCTAGTTCTTGTCTCACATCTCAGCCAGGGATCATATCCCTAAGCTTTGATACCAACTGTGAAATACATGGTACAAAATTGAGTCGCCAAATAAATGGTACAAAATTCAAATACAACTTAATTATACAACAGTCGTGTAAAATACGACAAAACATAATCTAAGAGTTTTAATAAGAATATTGTCATCTAGAAAATATCCACACTCAATGGAGTCCTCATTACATTTATTGTCACACTATTTAACAGAATAGTGAGGACTACTAATGCTATTATCTGGACCATCACTCCGTTCCCCGACTAGTCCCAGCTACGTTCTCATTTCCTGAAGAGAACAATGAAAGAAATGGTGAGCTCAACAAGCCTAGTAAGAAATATTATGACTAAGATAATGCAGAATAAATTATCATTAGTCTTCAACAATGTTAAACAGATAAAATACAATAGAGATCAAGTTTAACTGCAGCGGAATAAACAATCCATTAGAAGAGTTAAGTAGAGCATGATATCTACTTTCTTCTATGATTTAAAATGTTTTCATCAATTTTTATCGCTGAGACTCAGTTTAATAAATAAACCACATCATTGAATCATCCCTGCACTACGGGCCAAGGATACTCATTAAATCATCAATGGTCATGACTATACCGAATAATCCCTGGTCATAATCATACCAAAAACTGTCCATCAATGCACTACAAGCTACTAAGGACTTTTACCATATCATTTATAACATTACAGGTCATGATTATACCGAATAATCCCTGGTCATAATCATACCAAGTCCATCTATGCACGTAAGCCAAAGGTTACTTTCATCACAATATAAGCATGAGGATGATGACAATGACATAATAATTCAATAAAACAAGTTCAAGAATAAATTTTAAAGATTTATAAGTTAATTTATCTTGAAATCAATGTCCAAATTGTCAACATGATACTGCTTTGTGGAGTAAAATTCTAGAATGCTCAGAAGATTATTTCCATGAAAAGATACCGGATGAAGCACAAATATACAGGATATTCTACTAATTTCATAGAGTATAGAAGCCAAAACTTTAACCAAATGAGTATCATAGAATATATGAAATCGCAAATAAATTTTCACCGCCATGCAGTAATCCACGAGATGCATCATTTCCATAATTTAATAAGGAATGAATACAAAGGATCATTCACCATGCATGTGATAATCCACATGATAAAAGTTATTCCAACAGAATAATAAAGAATGGAACAGGGTCATGCGTAATCCATATAGACATGTGATATTCCAAATGTAATAATAAAGAATGGAATAATGTAAGAATTCACCATGCACGCGATAAACCGCATGCAAAAGTTATTCCAATGTAATAATAAAGAATGGAAACCAGTCTAGCGTAATTTGCATGCATGTGATATTCCAATAGAATAATAAAGAATGGAATAACAAAGAATTCACCACGCATGCGATAGATCGCATGCATAAAAGTTATTCCAACAAAAATAATAAAGAATAGAACTGTGTCTAAGCGTAATCCGCATGCATGTGATATTGCAATGTAATAATAAAGAATGGAATAATGTAAGAATTTCACCATGTATGCGGTACTTTGCATGCATGTGTTATTCCCACATAATAATAATAAAGAATGGAACCAGGTCTAGCGTAATCCGCATGATGTGATATTTCAAATGTAATAATAAAGAATGGAATAATGTAAGAATTTCACCATGTATATGCAGATTAATAGATGAAAGTTATTCAAACATAATAATAAAGAATGGAATAATGTAAGCTCTCTTCATGAATATGAAAGAAATAATACCCCTTACCTTAGAAAGAAACTGGATACTGGAGTAGAGAGGTAGCAGACTTCTCTTCTTCTTTCTCTCTATAATTTCTCTCTATAATAATTGCTCTAAATCTTTAGTGAATTGGTAAGAAATGGAGGAAGAATGAGCTTTTATTTATAGGAAAATATATTTTTGATAATTGCACGTTTTGGGGCTCGAAATATTACGGTATAATACCTTCAACTTTTCTTTCCTTTTTAATTTAGTCCTGCAAGTATTATCAAACTTGCACCACCTCCTCTAATAGTAAATAATGTGAATCAAAGAGTTCAATCATGTGAATCAATAGTTATAATCATGTGAAAATACGAATTACAGTATAATAACTCCATCTATACCTCCATTTTTAACTTAGTTATGCAAGTATTATCAATCTTGCACCAGCTCCCCTAATAGTACAAGAATGTGAATCAATAGTACGCACATGTGAACAAATAGTTATAATCATGTGAATTAATAGCAATTAATTACTCATTTATCTGGTTAATTACCCGACTGGTCAGTATAACTTCCAAACATCAATATATATCGAAATAAATGTCGATTTCCACTAACACTAATAATTCCAACACAATGAAACTATCAATTTCATCTTTAATCAACACGAACTTATTCATCATTAATATTATAACTCACAATATTTAACAACCGTGTCGCTCCTGTGAAATAGGGGCTTTCCGATAAGGATTTCTCTTTATCATGCCGCAATTAGATGACCAAACCTCTCCTCGATGTAACTTCTAGATATTGTAAATATTGCAATTTAATAATATGAATAACTTTGTCATCTCAATTATTGATTTAATAATATATCATATTATGCGATGATATCGTGATAATAATTGAATCAATAATATGAGAGATATGATGCAAACAATTATCGAATAATATTTGAGTATAATCGAGTGACTTCTCACGTAAGCATCAATAATCAATATCGTGCTACTACGCAACCAACGATATTATCGTATACTTTTACTAATGGGTAGCTCAACAGTTTAATGGTAAAACTTCCGTCGTTATTTTTATAAAAGATAATTATGTCATTTTCTAACTATGACAATACTTCCGTTGTGGGGTCCACAAATGATTGTGTCGTCGCATTTAATATTCCCCGATAAAACGTAATATTCCCAACCAATTGAATATTATATAACCACTTGCTTACTTTTGCAAAATTTGTAAATATTACCCACAACTATAACATTATATCAAATCCACACCATAATATTCAAAAATATATTTCGAGAAAATTATTCTTTATTCATAAAAGTTGGGGTCTTACAGACAGTGTCGAAGTATGCAGCAAGGTTCAATGAGTTGGCGAGGTTTGTGCCATATCAAGTGAATACGGATGAACGCAAGGCGAGGAGATTTGAACAGGGACTTAAGCCCTGGTTATACAGAAGAGTCTCCCTATTCCAGTTAAAGATGTTTTCAGCGGTGCTTGAGAAGGCAATTCTCGCTAGGGTAGAGGCGAGGCTGTGACAAAGTACAATCAAGAACAAAGAAAGAAGAAGAATGAGGGTGAATGTAAGAATGGTGGTAGTAGTGGTGGAAATGGTAGTAGTAACTTGAAGAGGAAGTGAAATGTGAGTGTTGGTGCTGGAAGCCAACAAGGTAGCCAGCAGAAAAGGAAGTTTGAAGCATATACTACATGCGGAAAGAATCACACTAGCATTTACTTAAGGGCTAAGCGAGTATGCTTCAACTATGGCCAGGAGGGTCATATTGCCCCAAATTGCCATCAACCAAAGAAGAATGTTTGATACACATGTGGGTCAAAGGATCATTTTGCTCGCGAGTACCCTAAGAAGAAAGCTGGAGAGACAGCAAGAAACAAGGGAGGTAGCAGCTGAGGTATATTGACCATTGTTGGACCAACGTCATCAAACATACCCACATCAAGAACCTTCAACATGATTGTGCAGGATGCTGTACAATCAAAAGATGTTGTGTCAAGTATTATCCCAATCAATTATATAGATGTTTATGTATTATTTGATTTGGGTGCTACTTGCTCGTTTATATCTAATGAATTTGCTAAGAAGTTTAGAATTTTCTAGTGAAGAATTGAATTTCCCTTTAAACATAGAAATTGTGAATAGGGAGGTGATTTCTGTTAGGTTCGTATACAAGAATTGTAGGGTGAATATTAAGGGGAATGTCATGGTAGTAGATTTAATTCTGATAAAAATTGGAGAGTTTGATGTTATATTGGGAATGGATTGGCTATTTAATTATGGAGCAATAACTAATTGCCAAAAGAAATGTGTAAACCTTATGACTCCGTCAAAGGTAGTTTTCTATGGTAGCAGATCGCCTAGATTTGCGAGATGTCTGACGATTATGCAGGCCAAGAAGTTTTTGAGTCAAGGCTGTTTGGGTTATTTGGCCTACATAGTCGATACTCACAAGAAGAAGGGTGGGAAACTGGAGGAGATACCAGTGGTTAGGGAATTTATAGATGTGTTTCCGGAGGATTTTCCAGGACTTCCGCCTAACAGAGAGATCGATTTTGTTATCGATTTGGCGCTAAGAACTGCTCCGATATCGAAGGCCACTTCAGGATGGCTCTGGTAGAAATGAAGGAACTGATGGTACAATTGCAAGAGTTGTTCGACAAGAAATATATTCAGCCGAGTGTATCACCATGGGGAGCACCAATGTTATTCGTAAAGAAGAAGGATGGGTCAATGCATCTTTGCATTGATTGTAGGGAATTAAACAAAGTCATTATTAAGAATAAATATCCATTGCCAAGAATAGATGACTTATTTGATCAATTGAAGGGTGCTAGATACTTCTCATGAAAGTAAGGAAGGAAGATGTACCGAAGACGGCATTCAGAACTCGGTATGGACATTATGAGTTTCTGGTGATATCTTTTGGAATGACAAATGCCCCTGCTACATTCATAGATTTGATGCACAGGTGATGATTGGGTAATATACCCATGAATTGGATATATTTGGGCTTAATTTATTGTATTCTCAAAGCATTTAGATTTGTTTTTACTGTGTTTAGTTGTTTTCTTGCAGATTCGGGAGTTGTAAGAACACTTGGGAGCATTTGAGCTAAAAAGGGGCATAATAGCCAACTTCTGCACCTCAGCGCCAGGGCGCTCCTTCTAGTGTATTTCTCAGCGCCGGGCCACTGAGCCAAAATGTTTGTTGACCAGGGACGCACGTGGATCAGGCGTTGACTTGCATTAATGGGTTGGTTATTAAGAAGTTGATTTGAAAAGGGAATGAGTTGGACAAGTGGAGTATATAAAGGCTAGTTTAATTGAAAAGGGTATCTATTCTACACAATTGAAGGCTGATCAAGGAGCAAGAGGAGATTCTAAAGATTTTCACTTGGAGTTCTTCTTCTTCTTTATTCTTTTAATTTGTGTAATTCTTTAAGGATGATTTTTCAAATATTGTTGGTTTTAATTTCGTTATGAACCAAATTTCTTTAATTAAGATTCCAATTGAACCTTTTATGATTATGAATTAATTATTTGATTTATTCCAATTATTTATGTTGAAGTGAATTGTTCATCTTGCTTTGTGTCGATTGATTGATTAATTATCCGCCAATAATTACCTTGTTATACTCTGAAGGAATTGAAAGAGGAATTCTAGGGTTAGAACTGGGCATGGTGACATGTGACTTAGTTATTTGCACAGTGAATAATTAGGTTTGTGAATAGAATGGAAATATTTGTTCACCGCATATAACACATAAGGAATTGGGATTGAAAATAGTTTAATTCAATTTTTTTGCATAGGAATATAGCAAGATTAATCTGGGTTAAATAGAAGGCAATTGATCACTTGGAAAAGGACTTTTGGCGCTTGTGAATTCCTGTTAACAATTCAATAGACATAATAATTGGGATAATTGGATAATTGATTTATAGTTCATAATTGGGGATATTGGAGTCTTAATCCTTATTTATCTGAATTCAATCAAATCTTAGTTTGGCGTACTTGCTTTCTTTTAGATTAATTTCTTTTAATTGCTTGATTTAATTTTCTTAATTCGAAAAATCACAATTATTGGTTGTTTAAATAAAATTGAATTGATATAGTGCTAGTAGTTGGAATTTATTAATTAGAATTCTCTGTGGGATCGACACTCTATCTTATCACTCTATTACTTGTTGACCGTGTATACTTGCACATTTGCTTTGATTGTGAAATCAACCAACAATTTTTCAAGCGCCATTGTCGGGACTTCTTTATTAGTATTAATTCCATATTAGTTATAATCAATTCGGTCTTAATTTAAACGTTACTTATTTTTCTTCTTATATTTGCAGGAATTCTTTGGAAGTGTATGCACACTAGATCAAGGGCGAAAAAGGAACTTTTTCCTTATACATACGATATTGAAAGGAAGTTTCGGAAATTGCAGTTGACTAGTGCAGTGTCACCTGTGGAAGAAGAACTGGCAGAACAAGAAATTCCAGCGAACATGGCAGGGAATGACCAGAAATCGTTTAGGGACTATGCCATGCCGAATGTACACAGATATACAGTCAATTATTAGGAGATCGGTAATCAATGCAAACATCTTTGAAATAAAACCGGGAACAATTCAGATGCTTCAGAATACAAGTCAGTTTGGGGGTAGTTCGATAGATGATCCGAATGAGCATATCTTAAGTTTCTTGGAAGTTTGCGACACCTTCAAATTCAACAATGTATCGGAAGATGCTACAAGGTTGAGGATGTTCCCGTTTACCTTGAAAGATAAAGTGCGAAGTTGGACACACTTTGCCTCCTGGCTCAATCACCATTTGGGACGACTTAGCTCAAAAATTTCTAGCTAAGTTTTTCCCACCAGCGAAGTCGGCAAAACTACGGAACGATATTCACACTTTTGCACAATTTGATTCAGAATCGTTATATGAGGCGTGGGAAAGGTTTAAGGATATGCTCCGTAAGTGCCCACACCACGGAATTTTGCAGTGGATGCAGTTAGGGATATTTTGTGATGGTTTGCACGCATCCACGAGGGCCAGTATTGATGCTAGCAGCAGGGGGAGCGATCATGTCTAAGAGTTTTGATGAGGCATATCAGCTGTTAGAGACAATGGCCACCAACAACTATCAGTGGATCATGACTTGGTCTAATCCTCCGAAAACACCAGGAAAGTATGACGTAGATGCGATAACAGCATTAACAACACAAGTGGCCGCAATGGCTAAGCAAATGGAAATATGGCATCCACAATCCACACAGCAGGTAGTGATGGTTTGTGAATTATGTGTTTGGGGTCATGCTACAGATCAGTGTGCCATAAATTTTGAATCAGCTCAGTTCGTAGGGAGCTATAATCCATCTACCCAACCTTACCCGAATCAAAACGCATATAATCCGGGTTGGAGAAATCATCCGAGGTTTTCATGGAGTAACAATCAAGCTCAAGCTCAAGCGCCGAGGTAACAAAACACATCCGGATTTCAAAATCAAACACAACAACCAGAGCGGAAAGCAAGTTGGGAAGAAGCCTTGGATAGATTTGTTAAAGTGTCTAAAAAAATGAATGAGAAAAATGAGAAAAAATTTAATCAAATTGAGCTGAATATGCAAAGTCAAAGTGCGTCGATCAAGAATCTGGAAAATCAAGTGGGACAGATAACGCATGCACTTAATAACCGACCACTTGGAATACTTCGGAGTGACATAGAGAAAAATTCGGGCAGAGATGAGCATTGTAAGGTCGTAACTCTACGAAGTGGAAAGGAATTGCAAGAGACAGTGACAAGGATAAGGAAAAGAAGGACAACGCAACAAGTATAATAGAGGAAGTTGTGGACACCGAAAAACATCAAGATGAGACCTTAGAGCAGAAAGAACAGGAACAAACCAGCGCAATGCCTCCCATACCGTATCCACAGAGGATTCAGAAAGCCAAGTTGGATAAGCAGTTTTCACGATTCTTGGATATCTTCAAAAAGCTGCATATCAACATCCCCTTTGTCGAAGCCTTGGAACAAATGCCGAGTTACGCCAAGTTTATGAAGGAGGTTTTGTCGAGGAAGAGAAAATTGGGTGAGTTCGAGACAGTGGCATTGATCAAGAATGCGGTGGTGATTATTCAAAAAATAAGTTACCACCGAAGCTTAAGGATCCAGGTAGCTTTAATATACCATGTGAAATTGGAAATCAGTTTTTGGGTCGAGCATTATGTGATTTGGGGGCTAGTATAAATTTGATGCCATTATTCGTCTATAGCCAGTTTGGACTTCAGGCTCCACGACCGACAAATATCAGTTTGCAGTTAGCGGATAGATCGGTTACATATCCACGAGGTATTGTTGAGGATGTTTTAGTTAAAGTGGATAAATTCATCTTCCCAGCGAACTTCTTTATTTTGGATTGTGAAGTGGATAGCGAAATCCCAATTATTCTTGGGCGACCATTTTTAGCAACGGGGAGAACTTTGATTGATGTGAAAAAAGGTGAATTGACAATGCGAGTTGAAGATCAACAGGTCACCTTTAATGTATTCAAGTCAATGTCTTATCCGAAAGAAAAAAGGTGAATGTTTGTGGGTGGATATCATGGAGGAATTGGTTAATCACAAGTTCAATGGAAATTATTTAGGAGGACCGCTTGAATCCATTTTGCTCGGGGATGACGACGATTGCAGATGAAGAGGACATTGAGTATGTCAAATGGTTAGATACATCATCATCTTACGGAAAAGCAATCAATCATTCGACATCCTTGATAGGCCCGAAACAGAAGGTAAAAAGTTCAAACCCTCGATAGAAGAGCCCACCGGTGTTGGAATTAAAAGCCACTACCCTCTCATCTGCAGTATGCTTATTTGGGACAAGATGCCACCTTACCAGTAATTGTTTCGACAGAATTAATGGACACACAAAAGGAGAAACTGCTACGGGTTCTGCGTGAGTTCAAAACAGCAATTGGGTGGACCATAGCAAATATTCAGGGAATTAGTCCATCATATTGTATGCACAAGATTTTAATGGAAGAGGGGGCAAAACCAACCATTGAGATGCAAAGAAGGCTAAACCCCATTATGAAAGATGTGGTGAAAAAGGAGATTATAAAGTGGTTGGATGCCGACATTATTTACCCTATCTCAAATAGGTCTTGGGCAAGTCCTGTACAATGTGTACCAAAGAAAGGGGGTATGACAGTGGTGAAGAATGAAGCTAATGAGCTCATCCCTACTCGAACAGTTACAGGATGGAGAGTATGCATGGACTACCGCAAACTGAATAAAGCCACTCGCAAGGATCACTTCCCCTTGCCGTTCATTGATCAAATATTGGATAGGCTAGCGGACATCAGTTCTACTGTCTCCTGGATGAATATTCTGGGTATAATCAAATTTCCATAGCACCGGAGGATCAAGAGAAGACTACATTCACATGCCCATACGATACGTTTTCATTCCGGCGTATGTCCTTTGGTTTATGTAATGCGCCGACAACCTTTCAACGGTGCATGATGGCAATCTTCTCCGATATGGTCGAGCAAATTTTGGAGGTATTTATAGATGACTTTTCTGTGTTCGGTGATAGCTTTGATTTATGTTTGAAAAATCTAATTTTAGTGTTAAAACGATGCGTGGAGACTAACCTGGTCCTTAACTGGGAAAAATGTCACTTCATGGTGAAAGAAGGGATTATCTTGGGGCATAAGGTTTCTGCAGCAAGGTTGGAGGTGGACAAAGCAAAGATTGAGACAATTGAGAAATTACCCCCTCCATCATCTGTGAAGGGAATCCGGAGCTTCTTGGGACATGCGGGTTTCTATGGATGCTTCATTAAAGATTTCTCCAAAATTTCAAAACCCTTATGTTCCCTGTTAGAGAAAGACGTGCCTTTCAAGATGGATCAGTCATGTATCGAGGCATTTGAGGTATTAAAGAAGAAGTTGGTCTCTCGCTTTAATTATTGTGCTTTTGATTGGTCTTTACCTGATTCGAATTGATGTGCGACGCGGTGACTACGCGATTGGGGAGCGAGATTGGGACAACGTCATGACAAGATTTTCACACAATCTACTATTCCAAAGAAGACGTTGACGGATGCCCAGTTGAACTACACAACCACCAAAAAAGAATTACTTGCAGTTGTGTTTGCCTTTGACAAATTCAAAGCATATCTCATTGGGACCAAGGTAATTATCTACACGGATCATTCTGCCATCAAATATCTGATTGAGAAGAAGGACGCTAAACGGTGGTTAATACGATGGGTATTGTTGCTACAAGAATTTGATTTGGAGATCCGGGATAGAAAAGGTACCGAAAATCAAGTGGCGGATCATCTTTCTCAGTTGGAAAATGCAGAATTTTAGCAAAAAGATAACGTCATGATTAATGAGGAATTTTTGAATGAACAACTTCTCCGAGTAACAACGACATTGCCATGGTATGCAGATTATGTGAACTACTTGGTTGGTAAGGTGTTACCACCGAACTTGAACTCACAAAAACGAAAGAAATTCCTCCATGATGTGAAGAAATACTATTGGGAAGAACCATTTCTGTTTAAGGCCTACGCGGATCAAATGATTAGACGTTGTGTGTCACATGAAGAGATGGACAGCATACTAGGTCATTGCCACTCGTCAGATTATGGAGGCCATTATTCGGGTATCCAAAAAAGAGCCAAAGTGTTACAATCAGGATTTTTCTGGCCTTCTCTATTCAAGGATGCGTATCTCTATGTGCTTTAAAGTGTGATCGGTGCAACGCCGTAGGTAATATCTAAAGCGCAATGAAATGCCACTCAACTCAAATTTGGAGGTAGAATCATTCGACGTATGGGGAATCGATTTTATGGGACCTTTCCATCATCATTTAATAATTAATACATTACATTGGTGATCGATTATGTTTCCAAATGGGTAGAAGCCGCAGCTTTACCCTCGAATGATGCCAACGTTGTCCTCTGATTCTTAAAGAAAAACATCTTCACAAGATTTTGGATGCCAAGGGCGATAATAAGTGATGAGGTAACTCATTTCTGTAATAAGTAGTTCATTAAATTGCTTGTAAAGTATGGGGTTCGTCATAAAATTGCAGCCACGTATCATCCCCAAACCAATGGTCAAGCGGAGGTTTCGAATAGGGAGGTCAAGCGAATTCTGGAAAAGGTGGTCAATCCGTCACGAAAAGATTGGTCATTGCGTCTTGACGATGCTCTATGGGCATATCGAACAGCATATAAGAACCCGATCCGCATGTCACCTTACAGAATGGTCTACAGTAAGACATGTCACCTCCCGGTTGAATTAGAACACAGTGCACACTGGGCCATTTGGAAACTAAACTTTGATTTACAAGCGGCGGGTGAGAAAAGGTTATTGCAATTGAATGAGATGGACGAATTCCGGTTCAATGCATATGAAAACGTAAAACTCTACAAGGAGAAACTCAAAGCCTGACATGATAAGAAAATTTTTGATCGAACATTCGAACTGGGCCAACAAGTCTTGCTTTTTAACTCTCGATTGCGTTTATTCCCTAGAAAACTAAAATCTCGTTGGTCGGGACCTTTCAAAGTTGTATCTGTTGCACCATACGGTAATATCGAAGTCGAAGAACCTAATTCAACTGCACATTTAAGGTGAACGGTCAACGACTTAAACACTATTGGAGTGGACCCATCGAACGCCAATCTAAAACCATGTTCCTCTCCGATCCTACAACCAATTAAGCAGAACAGCAAAGTCAGGCTGACGACTATAAACAAAGCGCTATGGGGAGGCAACCCCACGAGTTTTAGCATTTTTTTATTCAATTCACATTTTATTCATTTTATTTAATAGCGTTCTTTAGCTAATAGTATATATTTTTATTAGTATTATAACACTCATCAGGCAAATTTTGTTGTATCACCAGGTACAGTGCAAGTCGAGTAAGATGGCATTCCTGACCACATGCTCATCATCCGACGCCTTGTTCTCTATGCAAGACTTGATATCAAGCTCAGACACCCCATCCATCCGCACCATTTCTGTAAGACTAATGCCTTTTATTTCAAATACCTGCTAGGCTCACTCATCGATCACGAAGATCGGACTCTGGACACATACTCAAAGGTGCTGACGCTAGAGCTCTCAGATCAAACCCTGCAGAGAAGCGCCCGGCGTTATTATTATTACAACTCAAACCCAGCGCCCGGTCTTTGGGAGCGTTTTTGAACGGTTTTTAAATGCTTGAATTTCTCATCTCCAATAAATCCAACTTCTATTCCACTTATACCTTCTCCACACTACTTTGGCACATTAAATTCTAGACATACCCATTACTTTCACATCTCTTTGCTCATCGCACTAATACTTGGTGGTCCACGAAATTTTCTCTCATAATTGTTTCCAGGTTACTCTTTGAAGGAAAAAGGTATGTTGCTCACAATTTCTTCTCCTCAGTCGGTATAATTACAGGTATCAATGGCCTTCACTAGTAAATAAGAAAAACACATATCTTTCATATGATACCCACTCTGTCTTCTTCTTCTGGGTCGTGCTGGTTATTACATATCAAGTGAGGCAATTATTTGATAAATTGAATAAGAGATGCTATGATGGGTTCTATTTTCTGAGTTGGTTTATGCGATGTGATCCTGTGTATGGATATCACTATGTTTACAATACGCCTACAAGGTGTTTGCTGTAATGCCAAAATGAACTTCAAATTGCTATCTCTGCATGATTTTAGTTATTACATTACGGGACCATTGCTTTCCACTATCCATGTCCGTAATGTACACCGTCATATGCCATATAATTGTTACACATCACACATTGTGGGCATCTTACGCATTCCATTGCCCAAGCTAGCTATGGAGCCATAAATGCGACTACTTTGTCTAATTATCCTTCTTGGCTATTATATGTCTCATTCCACCCCCATCCGAGCCACCAAAATTTACTTATTTGGAAGTTTGGGGGTAGTAATATGGGTACATATGTCCATTCTCGAATTTTGCATATTTCTAACATGGTTGGATGCGATTTTCGTGCAGATTTTTTTTTACATGGCTTCAAAATGTCAACGCGACGAAGGGTCCGGTTCCGCCTCAGCCCCACCAAAATTTGATAATAGAAGGTTTGTAAGCGCCGAGGCACAGGAGCGCTACAACAAGATGGCTACCCGCTCTCTCATCCCCAAACGAGGTTTAAGGCCTGATCAATCCAAAGACGGGGACATAGCGGTCATGATAGCTGAGAGGAATTGGTTCACACTTACCGAGCAGCCCGATCCAGCGGTGATTGCAGTTGTAAAAGAGTTCTACGCCAATGTGCCCAAGCATTACCATTATGGGGTCTTTGTGAGGGGCAAAGAAGTTGAAATTGGTGAAGAAGACATTAACTGGTGTTATCAACTGCCAGTAGAGGGCTTGAATGATGAGTATGCTAGACTCGTGAGTGATGGGCCGGACTATGAAAAGATAATTCGTGAGCTTTGTCAAACCGGACACCTTATGGACATTGCATTTAGCGTGGGAAGCATGACTTTCCACTCTCTCACCTCGGTCTATATGGAAAGGCGTGGTATGCCTTTGTTTGCGCCAAACTCATGCCATGCACACATGTGAGCCACGTCACCAAAGAAAGGACTGTGGTGCTATATTCAATTATACAAGGCCTAAAGATTGATGTCGGCCACCTTATTCAGTAGTCCATTCTCTGAGCATCCCGACGAGGGACCACAGGAGGGTTACCACATCCGTCTCTCATCTGCATTTTGTGTGCTAAGTTTGGGGTCAAATGGAAGTCGGATGAGATGATTCAGATGCCAATGCCCTTGTTGGACCACAAGTTGATCAGCATGTATAAAGTGTGGACAGGTGGGGCAAACCACCCTAGGGGATTGGGTTTCATAATTCCTCAAGTTGAAGCTTCTCAAGCTCCACCTACTTATGGCCATTCCTCCGCAGCTCACCATCGTGTGGTTCTAGAAGCAGTCCAGCGTGAAATAGACGGATGGTTCTACAATCTCGAAGCCCAAAATGTCCGCCTATCTGAACGTCAAGATGTGATCTACAAGTACTTGGTTGACCAGTTTGCAGCCCAGAATGCTATGAACGCCCAACTGTTTCCGGGTGTTAATCTCAATCAGTTCCCTACTGCTCCAATTTTACCTGTGTTTCCCCTTCTGATCAAGAGATGAGCGAGGATGATGATGCTCCACCTGAGGAATAAGCTCGTCAGGGAAGTCCTCTATCTTATATTGTTTTATCTTTCGCATGAGGACATTGCTTTAGATAAGTTTGGGGGTAATTTATTTTTATTGGCATTATTAGGTTGTTAATGGTTTGGGTAATTTGAATTGTTATTTTGGGTTAAATGTTGCATTTAGGATTGCATGTTAATTCCAGCCTTTGATAGTACGTATGTTTGGGGCCAATGATGAAATTAAAATTGCATGAATAAGGCTAGTAAGGATTGTTAAGCTAGTGATATGATTTTCTTGATATGATGTAAATCTTCATCTATTTGACACTGATATTATAAGGATAACACATTTTGAAAAATGACCATGTTGGCTATGATAGTTTAAATGGATAGATAATAGAGTTTTAAAGGATGAATGCTAGTGAAATGAAGGAACAATTTAAATAGCTAGTGAAGACTTAATTTAGATATGAACTCAAGTTTGGGGGAAAAATATTTGGAGTATATAAGCTTTGAAAAAAAAAAGAAAAAAAATTAAAAAAAAAGAATAAACACCGTGGCATGCTTGTCTAGTTTTGTGGCCTTTGTTACTTGAGTAAGTAAGCCCGAGGGGATTGTCTCTACACCTAGCGCCCTAAGGTCTTAATGGCTTGGGAGTCGTTGGTCGATTAAGGTAACACTATAAAGCCTAAGGGAATAAGACAATGCATAGTCATGAGAAAAAAAATGGAAGAAAAAATATGATAAAGCGGGAAAAGTGCAAAAAGCCCCCGTATAAAAAAATAAAAGCATAAGTATTCCATTTTGACCCCTGGACTTTGGTGATTGTTTAATTTCAGTTGAATCAAGTTTATTTGATGAGTTCTCTAGTTTAAACTGTATGATGCCTACTAAGAAATTTATTATCTTTCATATTTTGCTTTTCATTGGTTAGCATGGTTGTTTAACACACACTCACGGTATCAGTAATAACAGATTTAGATTTATTGATTGTTGGGATATTATTGACCTGCCTACACATGATGTATTAGCATATTTTTGTGATTTTTCTGAGGCCTATGGATATAAGGTGTGCTATTCAATTGCTGGAGTTATGATCATTTAGATAGGGTGCATTTGCATGGTTGTTTAGGTGTTTTTGTGTCTCGTGTTTTGTTGCTTGAGGACAAGCAATGATTTAAGTTTGGGGGTATTTGATGATTGAGTAATATACCCATGAATTGGATATATTTGGGCTTAATTTATTGTATTCTCAAAGCATTTAGATTTGTTTTTACTGTGTTTAGTTGTTTTCTTGCAGATTCGGGAGCTGTAAGAACACTTGGGAGCATTTGAGCTAAAAAGGGGCATAATAGCCAACTTCTGCACCTCAGCACCGGGGCGCTCCTTCTAGTGTATTTCTCAGCGTCGGGGCGCTGAGCCGGAATGTTTGTTGACCAGGGACGCGCGTGGATCAGGCGTTGACTTGCATTAATGGGTTGGTTATTAAGAAGTTGATTTAAAAAAGGGAATTAGTTGGACAAGTGGAGTATATAAAGGCTAGTTTAATTGAAAAGGGTATCTATTCTACACAATTGAAGGCTGATCAAGGAGCAAGAGGAGATTCTAAAGATTTTCACTTGGAGTTCTTCTTCTTCTTTATTCTTTTAATTTGTGTAATTCTTTAAGGATGATTTTTCAAATATTGTTGGTTTTAATTTCCGTTATGAACTAATTTCTTTAATTAAGATTCCAATTGAACCTTTTATGATTATGAATTAATTATTTGATTTATTTCAATTATTTATGTTGAAGTGAATTGTTCATCTTGCTTTGTGTTGATTGATTAATTATCTGGCCAATAATTACCTTGTTACTCTAGAAGGAATTAAAAGAGGAATTCTAGGGTTAGAACTGGGCATGGTGACATGTGACTTAGTTATTTGCACAGTGAATAATTAGGTTTGTGAATAGAATGGAAATATCTGTTCACCGCATGTAACACATAAGGAATTGGAATTGAAAAGAGTTTAATTCAATTGTTTTGCATAGGAATATAGCAAGATTAATCTGGGTTAAATAGAAGGCAACTGATCACTTGGAAAAGTACTTTTGGCGCTTGTGAATTCCTGTTAACAATTTAGTAGACATAATAATTGGGATAATTGGATAATTGATTTATAGTTCATAATTGGGGATATTGGAGTCTTAATCCTTATTTATCTGAATTCAATCAAATCTTAGTTTGGCGTACTTGCTTTCTTTTAGATTAATTTCTTTTAATTGCTTAATTTAATTTTCTTAATTCGAAAAATCACAATTATTGGTTGTTTAAATAAAATTGAATTGATATAGTGCTAGTAGTTGGAATTTATTAATTAGAATTTCTTGTGGGATCGACACTCTATCTTATCACTATATTACTTGTTGACCATGTATACTGCACGCTTGCTTTGATTATGAAATCAACCAACAAGTACGCAAAATTTTTGAAGTGTGAATTCTGGCTAGAACGCGTACAATTTCTTAGACATGTGATTGACAAAGACGGGATCTCAGTAGATCCATCAAAAGTCGAAGCCGTAATCAATTGGGAACAACCAAGGACACCATTGGAGGTGAGAAGTTTCTTGGGACTTGGCAGCTACTATAGATGATTCGTTCAAAACTTTTCCAAGATTGCCACCCCGTTAAAAAATTTGACAAGGAAAGCTATAAAATTTGTTTGGACGGAGAAGTGTGAAGAGAGCTTTCAAGACTTGAAAAAAGAAGTGTGTTGTCATTACCAGATAATACAGGAAACTTTTTGGTGTATAGTGATACATCACATAAAGGACTAGGGTGTGTGCTTATGAAAAATGGCAAAGTCAATGCATAGGCATCAATGCAACTGAAGGAATACGAGAAAGGGTATCTGACTCATGATTTAGAGTTGGCGATAGTAGTATTTACTCTGAAGATATGGAGACACTATCTCTATGGAGAGAAATGTGAGATCTACACTGACCATAAAAGTCTGAAGTATATTTTCACATAGAAGGATCTTAACATGCGTCAAAGGAGATGGTTGGAATTAATAAAAGATTACGATTGTGAGATCCTTTATCATCTGGGTAAAGCAAATGTAGTTGCTGACGCCCTGAGTAGAAAAGGCCGAGAAAAGTTGATGTTGTTAACCAACCAGGGGGAACTTATTTCAGAAATGGAAAGATTGGAGCTAGAAATAAGATTTCCAAAAGAATCCAATGAAAGATTGTTCCAGATGGGAGATAGCCCAAATTTGGTGAACAAGGTAAAGAATGCTCAACTACAAGATGAAGAATGTAGAAAAATAAAGGAAAGTATAGTTGAGGATAATGAGGTGAAGTACAAGGTTGATACCGAAGGAATGCTAAGATTCGAGGGACGAATTTGGGTTCCAGCAGTACCGGATATTAAAGAAGATATATTGACCGAAGCTCATAACTCAAGATATTTAATTCACCCGGGAAGTACAAAGATGTATCAAGATTTACGATGGCACTTTTGGTGGCCAGACATGAAAAGAGATGTTGCAGAATGTGTCGCAAAATGTTTAACATGTCAAAGAGTCAAGGCCGAGCATCAGAGACCCAGCAGATTACTTCAACCGTTGGAAATACCGGAATGGAAATGGGAACACATCATAATGGATTTTGTGGTAGGTCTTCCAATTACTTAGAGAGGATACGATGCGATTTGGGTGATAATAGACAGGCTAAAGAAATCAGCACACTTTTTGCCAATAAAGATTAGATTCAGTCTTGATCGGTTGGCAAAGTTGTACGTTAAAGAGATCATTTTGAGATATGGAGTTCCAGTGTCAATTGTGTCAGATAGAGATCCGCGATTCACGTCAAATTTCTGGAAAAGACAACAAGAATGCATGGGAACACAATTGAGAATGAGTACAGCGTACCATCCTCAAACAGACGGCTAAAGAGAATGAATAATCGTAAAAAAACCTTTGAGTAAATAGTTACAATATAATTCAATCTTTCCACCATAAAATCTCCCAATTAAATAGAAGATATGGAATTACTGTCAAGTCTTATTTTATTTAATTATATATATTTCGATTCCTAAATGCACAACTCCTAATGAATACAAATTAGAAACTATTTCTAATTTCATTCCACCTTGGCCAAAGATTCCTGGGTTGTCATTTATCGAATCACATAGGACATTTCTCTTCTTTTACTAGAAGTGGTAGATTCTTTATTAATTATTCATTATCTCTATATATAACTTATTACACCCAAGCATACCCTTTGATATACCCTAAGGGTCTTAAGGAATAAGTCAAAGTGTAATTCATTATATATAAGATACTATGATGATCTCAAGTCTAAGGATCATTTGTACTACTATCACTACAGGAATTCCTATTGACAGGCAAGTAAAACTCCATTAGGTATTCCTTAGCGAGTCACGTTCAGTGAACTTATTCTTCAATAAGCACCTACATACTTGCTTTAGTGTCTCCACACAAATGATCATGAGATCAATCATTCTCATCCAATGAGCAAGCAATGTATGTATCAATCTATCCGGATTCACTAATCCCATTTTTAGTAATCCATTGATTGAGAACATTTTAGTTTTAAGTTATCTAAGAATTTAGATCTCATTAGAATGATCTCGTCATGATTCTAAAAGCATTACTTAAAACTATGGGTTTATCACATATTATTAAAACAGCACCATGTAGATAATTAAATGCCTTTAATAAATAATTCTTTTATTAATAAATAAATAAGATTGATTACAAAGTATATGATTTATCATCATACATGATTGGCTTGTATGCATACTACTTTCACAAACGCTTGGGTGGCTAACGTTGATCAAAGGAAATAATCAACTCGGAGATTCAAGGAGATCGCGGAGAAGTAGAAGTTGAACTCATATTTGTGGAAGCTCGTATCTACAAGGGTATGATTCTATAACTTCTTGTTCTTCCATCTAATTAATAATATGCATAAAGGATGATCTGGGTAATTGGTTTAATGAAAATTTTTAAAATCTGATTTTGCCATGCTTCTGCTATTTATGCAATTTGATTGCGTCTGTGATTTTCAAAAAACCTAACAGTAAGTCGTTGAAGACTACTTCAACGAAGGTCAGGCATCCCTGACACTGCAACCTGTTGGCGAAAACTCCAGCGAAGCATCTGAAAAGATTTGGTGATGTAAGCCGTTGAAAGCTACTTCAACGAGCGTCAGGCATCCCTGACACTGCAAGCCGCTAGCGACAACTCCAGTGAAGCATCAAAAATGGTTTGATGATGTAAGTCATTGAAAGATACTTCAACGAAGATCGAGTATCTTATATGGTAGGTCGTTGGCGACATCTCCAACGAAGCGTCAGAGGAGTTTGATGATGCAAACCATGGAAACCCATCTTCATCGAGGAGGACCGATGATAGAATCTGTTATACAGATCCATAACCGAGATGTTGTAAAGGCTCAGTGATTTCCAGACCGTTGTAAACTACTGTGCAAGTAGGCATTGAGGAAAGTCGGTGATGGTCAACCTTCACAACACTATTGTAACACCCTAGTCCCACATCGGAAGATAGGGGAAAAATTTATCTATGTATAAGGAAATAAGTTACTACCAATAGTACCTTCAAGTCATGACCTTTTGGGAGCCTGTGGTGGGATAAGTTAACCCAAGAAGATATTATTGGGCCAGTAGTTTGAGGCCTTATTTTGATGGATTTGATTCGATTCGGACTTGGAATTTGACTCAAGATTTATTCTGGACTCGGGATTTGACCTGGGTTGTTACATATGGTATCAGAGTCAACTCTCGAAAGCTCGGGTCGGGTCATCCAATCGGGTTGCCGGAGGTGGGGACACGAAGCCAGCCGGTATTATCCCACAATGGCTAGAGAGGCAAAGATCTTTGGGCTATGTGTGATCAGTTCTAATGGGGAAATCTAAAATTTAAGTGGGGGAGTTTGTAACACCCCAGTCCCACATCGGAAGTTAGGGAAAAAATTTGTCTCCATATAAGAAAATAAGTTACTACCAATAGTACCTTCAAGTCATGACCTTTTGGGAGCCTATGGTGGGCTAAGTTGACCCAAGAAGATACTATTGGGCCAGTTGTTTGAGGCCTTATTTTGATGGATTTAATTCGATTCGGACTTGGGATTTGACTCAAGATTTATTCCGAACTCGGGATTTGACCCGATTGTTACAACTATCGTGCGAGTAAGTATTATGAAGATGCTTTGACAGCAAGCAGTCAAAATTTCATCCCAAGTGGAACTATCGGCATCAACCTGGTAGAAAGTCAGAGCGATGGTGATAATGCCAGCGTAATGGAAAGAAACATCTAATGGTGGCAACCAATCCAAGCCATCATCCTAATAAAACATCAACAATCCTCGAGAGCCACTCGCAAAAGAGAAGAACATCTTCGGTGGAAAGCACATCCAAAAGCACAAGGATGTTGGTGACAACCCCAATGTCAAAATCCGATGCTCTCAACTATTGGAAACCTTCACAACAGGGATCTTGAAAACATCTCTATGAGTTTTCATCGAATCAGGCTCAAATTGTATGATGGACATTTCAAATCGTTGGCGACAACCCCAGCGTAGCATCGGGAGATTTGGTGATCAAAGCTTTGTAGACTACCGTTCGAGTAGACATCAAAGCTGTGCAAGAGAAGCCATCATTGACAACTTCATTCCAACAGAAACGACGGGAGCAGGCAGTTACCACATCCCAACTTTATCTAAATCTAGCTATCTCTAACTTTAACTGGTTCAAAAGTGACTAAACTAGAACCGTTGAAGCTAGAATGGCTTAGATTTATTTAAATCTATTTTTCTTTCTAGCTTTTGTACATATTAATATATCATGTGAGCCTAGGAGCCATGAGATTGAAGATTCAGCTTGTGAATCTAGATCCGGTTTCCACAATGCACACTTTTCAACTGCAGCCAACTTGTAAATTATCTATGGTGTCAGGACATCCTTGGATGGCTCTTATGCCCATAAGGAGCCCGGCACTGCTATGTATCTTATTTTGTTAATGATGCCTCGTATCTCAAAAATAAAATCAATCTAGCCAAATACGGAATAAAATAGAAGTATCAAAGGCCTCAATTACTATTGAGCATAAGGGTTTGAAAACCTATTTTCCAAAATATCACTGCTATATCTTGTTAAAACGAACTTTTTTACAAATAAAACCCTTTGTACATAGGTGCAAACGAGACATAGCACTACTTCCAGATAATTACACATATGCCCAAATAAACACACACATACACACACACATGCAGATAATTAGGGAAATTGAAAAGTTACGGTAACCGTATTTTCATGAAAGTCGGAAGGTGCCTAACACCTTTCCCCCGCTTAATCAAGTCCCCGAATTCAATGAATCTCATTTTCTAAGGCCTGTTAAATAGAGTCCAACCATTGGACCTTTGTGTAAACCTTTTCAAAATCGGTTGAGTTGATTCAACCATTTCAAATCTATCAACTGGTGACTATGATTTTCAAATTGTCGACATTCACATGTCGGAACTTTTTTAAACTCTCCTTTTCAGACAAAACTCAACCAATAGAGAACACAAAAGGGCAAGAATAGAAAGGGGTACAAATTTCCCGACGTCGACACCCATGTTATTTATTATTATAGCATATAACCATTCTTTTGGGCTGGACTAATTAGCTATCATAGTAGTTAGAACCTAGACTATTCTCTTACGTATTTTATCAAATACATAATGTGCAGATCACATTGTTCATTATACGTAGCTACGTATATATATATATATATATATATATATATATATATATACACATAGCACATTGATGAGTGCGTTTTATAACTATGAATTAGATATTTCTTAGGCTTAATTCTTTACTATCCTTAAGTATTTATAGTGTCATGTTACTTGTTCATGCGTCTGTTTTGTAGAAAACAGCTTTAGAGGGTCAAAATGGAAAATTTGGAACTTAGTGACATTTTTGTAATTTCTGAACTGCTGAACTCGCCGAGGCCAATTCTCGAGTACAATGAGTTCGCCAAGGACAATTCATCGAGAATCAAAAAGAGTTGTTCTGTTATGTTTTAGAATTTGAGTCTAAGAAGGATTGGTTTGGCTAACTGGTTTCAAGGACTTTTAGGAGGGTTAAAAGACACAAAAAGAGGAGTTAGAAAGGGATATTAGGATAATTAAAGAAGGATTGGAAGCTGGAAGCAAGAGATGAAGGCTAAGGAGGGTATCAAGGATTACTTCAAAACAGTTTTTCCTTTCTTCTTTTATCTTTTTATTTTGTAATTCTTCGATGATTGTTTACTTGTGGATTGTAGTTATTAATTCAGTCGTGAACTAAATTCTTTTATAGGATTACAATTAATGGATTATATTGTGTAGCTTTCATTGATATACTTCCTTCTTGATTATTGTTAACTATTATAAGGTTGTCTATTATGGTTTGTGTTTAATTTCTTAATTTCCTGATCAACGATTACCGTGATAATCTATATGAATTCTATAGATGGGTTTAGATCTTATCATAATAGCATGTGATTGTGTTATTTGCATGGTGATGGAACTCATAATTTGTGCTTTAAATCCTCTTTAATTATAATTTACATAGAGATATAGTGAATTAGTTAACTAGGGTGTTCATCTTAATTATTATCTGTGACTTTAAGTTAATTCATTTATGATACGTCGAGAGATGGTCATAAATATTAATGAGTTCTCGATTAACAATTCGGAATAGTTAGCATAACTTAACAGGAAGTATATTGATTTAAGTGAAGCAATAAGTAAAATTGTAGTCGTAAGATTTTTATCTGAATTCAATTTTTGGTAGTTAATGATTAGTTAATTTAGTACTTTATTTTCAAAATTCAATAACTTTTATCGAATTGTTTAAATAAAATTAATTGTATTATGAGTTAGTACTTGGTAATTATTATTACATAATTTTCTTTGGGTTCGACACTCTCTTATCATTATACTACTTGTGGACTATGTATACTTGCGTTTTTTGCTAGTATAATTTTAGGCAAACACACATAAACTCCTTCTATATCCCAACCTTATGCCTCCCGGACCCTTCATGGTCCCCAATCACAGCACAAACAATAACCACCAATTACAATACCCAATACAATTAAGATAGAAGTGAAACATTTTGCACAACAAAATAATAAGGCTACAGTTTGTTTTTACCTTGTTAAGCTTTCTTCTTATTGACAATGAGCTAACTGCTAGCTACTAACTACTGCTCTGAACTTCTTATTACACCAGTCGAAGTTCTCTTTTTCTCTCAATATGATCAACAGTTCTCGCCTTAGCTTAATTGTAATAGACCAACAATTTTTGGGGGGGTGGAAGAGCTAGTTTTAACTAACTTAGCTCCCCCTACTAGTCAAATCTATGGCTCATAAATGGCATATACATTTCCTCCTATACAACCCCTAATAGACATACCCATCACCTAAGTTCAGCAGCCTAAAATGCCCCTATTGAGCTGTCATGTCCCTACCTCCCTGCTCCGTAACTATACTCTCCTAGCTTCTGAACTAATTGTTAACTAAATAAACTAACTGACTTCCCCAACTACAACACCAACTCAGCTTTCTTTCCTTCCCAATTGGGCTGCCGAATTGGACTACTAACATGGTTGGGAATTTGTTTTTTTTATTGGGTCTTGTGCAACAGTTTGGGCTTGCAACTATACATGGACAATTAGTTTAATTAAACATGGTCTTACATTTCACCTAAGGCTTATATGTTACAATGTAAAGTTCCCTACAAAAATTAATTATGAAACCTAGCTTCATGCTTAATGAGTTTGATAATCATTCAACAATCACCTTCATCACATAACATTCTAGGCTAATATTTAAGTTCTTAATTAATATCAATTAAATTGATGCTATGTGTAATTTAATTAAAATTACCCAATTAAATCTCATGTCATGGCTTTTGATACCCATGTAAAATAATTAATGAAATTAATTAGTTACAACTTAATCATTTCATTGAAGACACATATACCTAGGCTCATTTTAAAAATATTTTCAATTTAAGTCATGTTGGCTTTCCTTTTCAGCTTTTCTTTTCATTCTTTACTTAAATATAGAATTAAAATAAAGCATATTCTATTTAGTTCATCACATAATAATTAATTTAGAATAATTAATTAAATAATAAATAAATAAAAATTATTCACATAATTCCATTTAATTCAAATAAGATATTATACAGGTTTTCCCGGTCATTACAATTACATTAGTCATCAATTTGTATTGATAAGTGATAATGATTAAAGGGGTCTTGTTATTACCTGAAGCCAATTCTCAAATAACCAAACAAAAGTATCTTTGGTGTCGTCTTTTAGAAGTGCAAATCCAATTACTATAGAATAATAATAAATGTACACAAATGAATAGTACAAAACGCATATAGTTCTTGTTAGTCCGATAAGTAGTATTAAAAGTCAAAACATCACCCACGTTGGGCAAATAAATTTCGTTTCATGTCGTACTGTTGATCTGGCCACGCTTGTGGACTGGGTGAGAAATTATGACCAGCATTCCTTCCCTTCTTGAGATGAAGTCAAAGTTGCTTGCATATGTTGTGGATATGACCTTATGTGCAACTTGCTTGGTAAGTTATTAGCCATGGTTCAAATTTAACATTTTTGAAATATGAAATAATGTTTTTATCTGGTGCAAGGGAAGTGCACCTTTTTTATTCGAGGTTTTTTCTTTTGCAGGTAACTCAAGATGGGTTCATGGCTTCATGCCATGGAATGGAGTGGTCAGAAAAAATTTGCGGAATCCCCTGAAGTTCCTTTTGAAGTAGATGTTTCTGAAGCAGGACTATTTAAAAGTTATAGGCCTCTCAGTTTCCTCAAGGTTGTCTTAGCCGCGTGGACTATGTTTTTTTCCTGAAACTTCTTTTCTTTCTGAAAATATAACATAAAAGGGTGAGTGTCTAAGTTGTTATATCTTATCTGCAAAAGTTAAATCTTGATGAAATATATGATATGTATGATTATACTTCTAAGTGAGATTAGTTTAATCATTTCCTTCTATATGTTCCGAGTTTCATCACTTATTTACTCAGCTAAGCCTCTAGGTTGTATTTCATCATGCCTTTGGTGATCAAGATGATAAAAACATAGAGATTAATAAAATTTATGGTGTTTTGGAAGTTGCAATTTGGGGGGGGAGTGGAGGATCTCACATAATCGAAATCCTATAACTTGTTGTAGGGAGAGTGAGGTCTATTGCTGGTGACTGATTAGAGAGAATATCAATTATCAGTAGATATAAACCGCAATGTAGTTTGGATCCTTGTATAATTTTCCATCACCAGAAGAGATTGATTTTATTCTTAAGGCCTCGTTTGGAAATAGAATGGCTTTCTCGAATGGTAAAGAATATATTTTGAAAAGTTAACTTTATCTGTTGTTGTGTACGATGAAGGCCTTGCAACTGGCTTGCTAAGTTATTAGGGATCGATCCTGTGACTCCCCCAGATTTGAGTCTCAACCACTCAGACTTGGTCATCGTGATCCAATGTAAACATCCACCTCTAAACAACATACAATAACTAAATGTGAAATATAATAAACATATGTTGTTCATTCAAAAGGTGTTACTAGTCCCAAGGTCTGAACCTTAATACAACTTACAAACATACCCTAGTACAGTAATTAGGGTTCAAATAACACTAACAGCTAATGTAACTAGCATGAAACAAAAGTGCTGCTACTAGAAGTCTATCACTTCATATTCTCCTTGCCCTTACCTTTGCCTGAGGTCTCAGGCTTAACTTCAATAATGTTCATGATATAGCAAGGATGAGCAAGTAGTTTGCTCAACAAGTTTAAGTACAACAAGAATAATATATATCATGAATGAAATGAATATCTGGAAAGATTTAATATCTGAATAACAGAAGCAAGAGACAACAAGTGCTTTTAGAATATCAAGTAGTCAAGTAGACTATGAACAACTTCCAAGGGAATCAATAGCTAATTGACCCCTTCGTTACTGGCTCAGAATACGTACTTGAGGGGATCGACCTCTCGTACACTATGTATATGCATAACATTTAACTATGTGGTGTGTATCATTTATTAGATATGTGGGGTACTCCCCTATAATAAGGGTTGTTCACTTCAGTCTAAGAACCCGTGCCATCTAATGGCCTGGATAGCTTTTATAAATAATTTTCATGCAATTGTCTGCCCGAACAAGGGTTCAGACTCAAACTTCCACAATTCATGGATTATAGAACTTTTAAATAAGGTACCGGTCAAAGATTGTACGAATTCAAATGCACTCAGTACAAATATCAATAACAATAACGTGGAATAATTTTACATAATTAAACCACTTAGCACATGCTTGAGAATTAAAACTCGAGCTCAAATAAAGTACTTGCGAAAAGTAAAGTCTCGATATAGGGAACTTACCTTGTATGTAGTCTATTGCTATGAAATTAAATATATTCCGGTTAGCAGTCTATCTACCTTCCTTCGAAAGACCTATAATTGACCTTCCGATTAGCAAAATCATATACCATTGCTCTATATTAAATTACCTAATATTTAGTCACATAGTTAAATATTAGTTATTATATTAATTTCTTAGTAACATTATTATCCCTTGATAATATTACTATTACATAAACATTATCCTAAACTCGTCCAATATTATTACTTTTAATAACATTTTACTTACTCATTAGTATTATTAATCAACCAATAATACTTTATTCGCTTACTAATATTATTAACCTTTTAATAATATTTTATTCATGTATTAATATTGTTAATCATTTAATAATATTTTATTCCTTTACTAATTTTATTATATTTTAATAACATTTAATTTTGAATATTATTAATTATTTATTAATATTTTAATCATCTAATAATACTTTAATCTAATATTATTAATCTTTTAATAATATTTTAATCTAATATTATTAATTATAGTAATAATATTTTAATCTAATATTAATAATCATTTAATAACATTTTAATCATTTATAAAGGTTTTAATCTAATATTATTAGTCATCTAATAATATTTTAAATACATTTTAATTTTAATATTCTTACTTATTTATTAAAAATATCGATTCTAATATTATTAATATCATAATAACTTCTTACTTATTTATTAAAAATATCGATTCTAATATTATTAACATTTTATTTTAATTGTTCACCCATTATTAAACCACTTATTTAATACCCATAAAAGGTCATAAATAATACTTCTTATTATAAATTACCAAAATACCCTCAAATAGTCGAATATTATATATTAGGAGTATTAAAGCATTAAAATCACATTTTATTTATTTATGACATCATTTAACTATTTATTTCCTTTTATTCATAACTTCATCATTTTTTGGAAAAACATCAAACTGATTCTAAAACTTCTTCTTTTATTGATTTTAAAACACCAAACCAAATAAAGATTCCCAAATTTTTTTAAAAATTTAGAACTTGTTTTACTATTTTTAAAGTGCCTAAAACACCCAGATCTTGTTACATTTTTAATAAATTGAGTTTTCATCATATAATTTTGAAATTTTCAGGGGATGCTCTCATAACATATACTAACTCACTGTAAATATTTCAGATGTTTCTATAGTATACACAATGAATTATTGAGGTTTTATTTTTAAAGAGTCCTTTACGGTAAAGAACATCTCTCCCATTCTATACATCGAAACGTGCCCGATCTTTTTCCTACTTGTAGATAACACATCAAGGTACCTCCTTGATTTCCCCAAAATTTATAAATGTCAAAAGTGGATGAAACTGCCCTTGGAAAAATAGGATCAGCGGTCTTAGCTAGGTTTTAGCTTTATATGGTCTGTTTTGGGAAAGTCAGCCCATATGGCTTCAAAACTTGCTAGATTTGTGTGCTATCACTTGGAATTACTAGATAAATTATGTATCTAGCACTCTCCTTTGACCGATCACAAATCGGACTTGTAAAACTTGATTTACACAAGATTTAATGGAAGAAAAAGCTAGGGTTTCACCCCATTAGTTACATAGTTCCACTTTTCTCCATTTAAATCACCATTCTAACACACAAGATGCTTAGATCCATACATGACATGTGAGACCCCAAATTTTATGAATAAAGATTTAATTTTCTCAAAATATTTTTTTTAATATTATGGTGTGGATTTGATATAATGTTATAGTTGTGGGTAATATTTATAAATTTTGCAAAGTACGTAAGTTGTTATATAATATTCGATTGGTCGGGGAATATTCATTTTAGCAAGAAATATTCATACAATGGCACAATCATTGGTGGACCCCACAACAGAATTATTGTCGGATTGAGAAAATGACAAAAATATTTTTATGAAAATAACGACGGAAGTTTTACCGTTAACTTTTGAAAACACCCGGTGTTAAAAGTACGAAGAATACGCGTGGTCAGATAAGAGTACACGATATTAATTATTGATGCTTACGTGAGAAGTCACTCAGCTTTTGTTCAATTATTTACTACGAAGAATTATTGCATAGTATCTCACGTTATTTGATTCAATTATTGTCAATATTTTATATATTATTAAATCAAGAATTGAGACGACGAAGTTATTAATATTATTATTTGCAATATTAACGATGTTCAGAAGTTTCATCGAGGAGAGGTTTGGGCACCTAATTGCGCCGCCAATAGGAGAAATCTTTATTCGAAAGCCCCGTTTCTTCGGGAACAACCCGTCGACTAATATTGTGAATTATAATAAAGGTGATAATTTTTTTATTATTATAAATGTAATAAAACGTAAAAACTTTTTATATAAAAATGTAATACTTTTATAAAGTTATTCGTTTTATTAGACTATAAATAGAATATATAATATTCTATTATGCATATAGTGTTTGCATAGTTAGATAGTGGTTTTGATAGTAAAATCTTTTTATATAAAATGTAATACTTTTATAAAGTTATTCGCTTTATTAGACTATAAATAGAATATATAATATTCTATTATGCATAGTGTTTGCATAGTGCTCGCATAGTGTTTGTATAATAAAATCTTTTTATATAAAAATGTAATACTTTTATAAAGTTATTCGTTTTATTAGACTATAAATAGAATATATAATATTCTATTACGATAATGTTCAGATAAGACAAGATAGTGTTCAGATAGTAAAAAATCTTTTTATATAAAATGTAATACTTTTATAAAGTTATTCGTTTTATTAGATTATAAATAAAATATATTATATTTTATTTAAAAGATTTTATTTTATTAGAATATTTTATTAATATCAGTATAGTAAATTAATATGGACCATCTCGCTTAAAAGTAAATCAACTGGACCGCTCATGAATTAGTTACTATTCAGTCCATTCTCCTATAAATAGAAGCTCATTCCTTCATTATTTCTTATTTAATTCATGAAACTCTAGAGAGAGAAACTATAGAGAGAAAGAAGAAAAGTATTCTACTACTCACTACTACTCCTATATCCAGCTTCTTCTAAGGTAAGGGTATTATTTCTTTTGTATTCATGAAGAGAACTTTTGTTATTCCATTCTTTATTATTCTCATTGAATAACTCGTATACGCTGACTACCTATACTTGGTGAAATTCTTCCGATATTCCATTCTTTATTATTATGTTGAATAACCTGCCTATGCCAAGCACCACATACATGGTGAAATTCTTTCGTTATTCCATTCTTTATTATTCGTTGGAACATCCCGCTCCTGCTTTTACGCATGACACGGTTAATTCGGTTCCATTATTTATTATTCTATTGAACATCCCGTTCCATTATTTGCTGCTTTTACCATTATTTATTATTTGAATATGGTTCCATTATTTATTATTATTATTGGAATAACTCCGTCTGTGCGGTCTATCGCATGCCTCGGTGATTTCTTTTGTTATTCTATTTTTTATTATACTCAATTGGTTAAAGTTTTGGCTTTTATACTCCATGAAATTAGTGGAATATCTTTGATATTTCAAGGCTTCATCCCAAGATCTTTTCATGAAAATATTCTTTTGAGCATTCTTGAATTTTACTCCACAAAGCAAAGATCATGTCGACAATTTGGACGTTATTGGTTCCCTGGATAAATTAATTCTTGAACTTGTTTTATTGAATTCTTATAACATTGTCATCATTCTCATATTTATATTATGTTGAAAGTCATCGTGGCTCAGAAAGTGCATAGATGGACTTGGTATGATTATGACTGTGGATTATTCATATAATAATCATGACCGTAATGTTATAAATGATGTGGTAAAAGTCCTCATTGGCCCGTAGTGCATTAATGGACGCTTGTTAGCATGATCACGACCATTGATGAATACACAAATATCCTTGGCCCGTAGTGCATGGATAATTTATGGTTGTGATACTAATGAATATCCTCGTCAGAAAAGTGTGGATGATGTGGTTTATTTATTGTCGAGTCTCAAAGAATAAAAGTGATGAAAAACCTTTAAATCATAGAAGATAGTAGATTTTATTCTCTATTTGACTCTTTTAATGGATTGCTTGTTCACCGCAGCTTAAACTTGATGGTTGTTATATTGTATCGTTTAACATTGTTAAAGGCTAATGATAATTTATTTTGCATTATCTTAGTCATAATATTTTTATCGGGCTAGTCGAGCTCACCCTTTTTGCTTTCATTGTTCTCTTCGTGAAATGAGAACGTAATGAGGATTAGTCGGGGGAACCCGAGTGATTCGGTCCAGATGATAGCATTAGTAGTCCTCACTATTCTATGAAATAGTGTGTTAATAAATGTATTGAGAACTTATTTTGAGTTTGAATATCGCCTATAAGACAATATTTGTATTAAAACTCACAAATATATTGTCAGATATTTAAGATTGTATTTGTATTCTGTGTATGTATGTATTGGCGCACCTGTAATAGGTGATGTATACCTATTTTGGGGGCATCATGATTGGTATCAAAGCTTAGGGATATGATCACTGGCTGAGATGTGAGACAAGAACTAGAAGGGGAGAGACGGGGAATTGCTTCGCTAGTATGACCTACCTAAGTTTATTTGGTATTTAATTAGTCGGTCAGTGTATAGGGATAATATGTGATATGTTAATTAACCCTTGTTTTGTGACAGTGTTTGAAAATGGCATCTGAAAATGTTGAGATCAGCAATGAAGCACATGAGACCGTTGAGTCACCAACGATCAATACCCAGGATAATATGCAACAGGAAGATAATAATCCTCAGGTAAATAACAACACCGATCAGATGATGAACGATGGGATGTTCAGAGGCTTTATGAAATTCATGCAACATCAGGTAAGAGAGACTCTTGTTCAAAATATAGGTTGAAATAATGGCAACCCACGGTCGCTCACCGCTAAGCAGTTCAAGGAGCTGGGACCACCGGAGTTTTTGGGAAAGCCAGAACCACTTAAGGCAGAGACGTGGTTAAAGCATATCACCAAGATATTTGATGTCTTGGGATGCTTCGAGGAGCAAAAGGTTCACTTTGCCACCTTTATGTTGCGTGAAGAGGCAGATTACTAGTGGGAATCTGTAAAACGTACCCAGCCTGATGCACTCAAGATGTCTTGGGAGAAGTTTCAAGAATTGTTCAACGACAAGTACTTTCCTGAAAGTATTCGTCACATGAAGGAGGTAGAATTCATCAAGCTGGAGTAAAACAATATGACCGTGTTACAGTACGAGGCTAAATTTGCGGAGTTATCCCGGTTTGCATCCCATTTGGTCGATAATGAGGAGAGAATGACGCGAATGTTTCTGCGAGGTTAAAAACCCAAAATACGTCAATACCTCATTTCTGACAAACTTTGTTTATATTCAGATGTTGTGAATAGGGCTCAGTTATTGGAACGCGATAATGAGTCAGCACAACCAACAACACGATAATAATCATACCGATGGCAACGGCCATCGGAACAATGATAACCATCGTGGGGGAAATTATCATGCCAAGAATGGTAACTACTTCGGTGGTAATCATGGCCAACATAATATGAGTGGAAATTTCAAGAAGAGAAGGTTCAACAACGATGGAAAGATAGCAGCACCAACACCCATTTTCAAGGAAGGAGAACGACCACCAATCGTATGTTTCAAATGCGGACAGGAGGGACACATCCGTCCAAACTGTACGCAGCAATCCAAAGCGTGTTTCAATTGCGGAAGAGAAGGTCACCTAACTCGATTTTGTCGTGTAGTGAAGTCAAGTCCAGCTGGGATAGTGATGCCAAAGGATGTCCCTGACAAGTCAAATTCGGTAGTTTAAGTGAGAGAATTTATCGAGAAACCCAAACGAAGTTATCGCAGGTAAGTTAATCATAAACTCTTGCGAAGTCTATACCTTATTCGATACCGATTCTACCCACTCTTATATTTCACCTAGTTGTGTTCAATGTTTGAACTTGGCTCTCGAGAAATTAGACTTTGACTTATCTATTGAAACTCTGTTAGGAGAAACCTTCGTTACATTCACTTTTTATAAATCTTGTTTAATTCAAATCGACACTTTCACGTTACCTATCGATTTTATCTCTTTGAAAATACTTGCCCTTGATGTGATTTTAGGAATAGATTGGTTAACTACTCATCGTGCTAAAATTGATTATTTTCGTAAGGTTGTTAGCTTTTATATTCCTAACCAACTTGTTATAAGAATTCAAGCAACCAAACCACTAAAGTCAATCATTGTCATATCAAGCCATAAGTAAAGAACCCCGAACCTTTTGTTGGTGACTTCCTTGTGTGGAATGCACCTAAGCCAGACTTTCCGTAGGGGACGTCGTGAATAACGGTGGCAAGTTGATAGGTATCAATGTGACGTGCTATCCAAGTCTTGGATGAGGGTCACAGTTTTGAATGATATTTCTATTGTTAATAAATTTCCTGACGTATTCTTGAAGACTTCTTGGCCTACCCCAGAGCGTGAAATCGAATTTTGTATTGACCCCAGTACAAAACCCATTTCTAAAACCCTTAAATATTTCTTCAACCAAAATGAACGTATCATGCGCCAAGGACGTTGGCTCGAGCTGTTGAAGATTACGACTATACCATTCAATATCATCATGGAAAAGCGAACGTGGTAGCTGACGCGTTGAGTAGAAGATCGTATGCATTTACGAGTGCGAATATACGAACCCACGTGAAGATAACAAATATACGAGTAGAATCGACTTTAATCGATAAAGTTAAAGCCGCTCAAGCTACATACTCAGAGCTGATGAATATGAAGAAGAAGGTTCAAGAGGGCGTTATTCTAGAAGCAAGAATCGATTAAGAGAGGAAATCTCAACCCTCGATTTAATTGGCCCATTTGAAATCCTTGATCGAGTAGGAACTTTGGCCTATAGACTCGTTTTACCGCCAAGTATGTTGCGTGTCCATAACGTTTTTTACGTATCGATGTTACGTAAATATGTGGATGACTCGAACCACGTTATTAAATTAGAACTAGACGAGATAGCAAAAGATTTAACGTATGAGGAGATACGTGTTAAAATCTTGGATAAGAAGGATCGTATTCAACACTCAAAGGTTATACCTCAAGAGTAAGAATCTGAAATGAAGTCAAGGTATCCTCATCTCTTCGGCATACCAGGTACGTACATAAATTTCGAGGGCAAATTTCATAAGGAGGGGAGATTGTGCCCCAAATTTTATGAATAAAGATTTAATTTTCTCAAAATATTTTTTTTTTAATATTATGATGTGGATTTGATATAATGTTATAGTTGTGGTAATATTTGTAAATTTTGCAAAGTACGCAAGTTGTTATATAATATTCGATTGGTCGGAGAATATTCATTTTAGCAGAGAATATTCGCATACAACAAGACAATCATTGGTGGACCCCATTAACGGAATTATTATTCGGATCGAGAAAACGATAAAAAATATTTTTATAAAAATAACGGCGGAAGTTTTACCGTTAACTGTTGAAACCCGGTGTTAAAAGTACAGTAATACGCGTGGTTGCATAGTAGCACACAGTATTGATTATTGATGCTTACATGAGAAGTCGCTCAGTTTTGTTCAATTATTGCTATAGTAATTGCTGCATAGTATCTCACGTTATTTGATTCAATTATTGTCAATATTTTATATATTATTAAATCAATAATTGAGACGACGAAGTTATTAATATTATTATTTGCAATATTAACGATGTCTGTAAGTTTCACAAGGAGAGGTTTGGTCACCTAATCGTACGACAACAGAGAGAAATCTTTATTGGAAAGCCCGCCTTTCCGGGAACAACTCGGTCGATTAATATTGTGAATTATAATAAAGGTGATAAGTTTTGTTTTATTATTATTATAAATGTAATAAAACAAAAACTTTTATATATAAAATGTAATACTTATATAAAGTTATTCGTTTTATTAGACTATAAATTGAATATATAATATTCTATTATGCATAGTATTGCATATAGTGTCTCGTGATAGTATTTATATAGTAAAATCTTTTTATATAAAATGTAATACTTTTATAATGTTATTTATTTTATTAGACTATAAATAGAATATATAATATTCTATTATGCATAGTGTTTCAGATAGTACCAAGATAATAGTGTTTTCATAGTAAAATCTTTTTTATATAAAAATGTAATACTTTTATAAAGTTATTCGTTTTATTAGATTATAAATATAATATATTTTATTTTATTTAAAAGATTTTATTTTATTAGAATATTTTATGAATATTTCATAGTAAATTAATATGGACCGTACGTTTAAAAGTAAATTAATCTGGACCGTTCATGAATTAATTATTATTCAGTCCATTCTCCTATAAATAGAAGCTCATTCCTTCAGTATTTCTTATGAATTCACTGAAACTCTAGAGAGAGAAACTATAGAGAGAAAGAAGAAAAGTATTATGCTACTTCACTACTCCTATATCCAGTTTCTTCTAAGGTAAGGGGTATTATTTCTTTTGTATTCATGAAGAGAACTTCTGTTATTCCATTCTTTATTATTCTGTTAGAATAACCTGTATACGTGGACTACCCTATACCTGGTGAAATTCTTCTGATATTCCATTCTTTATTATTATGTTGGAATAACCTGTCTATGCGAAGTACCGCATACATGGTGAAATTCTTCTATTATTCCATTTTTTATTATTCTGTTGGAACATCCTGTCTGTGCTTTATGATATATGCACGATTTAATATCCAATTCATGCTTATTTGTTGCTAATTTCTTGTGATCATGTTCAATTTCACTTGTTTTGTGTTATTTCATGTGTAGGATTGGTGATTGAGGCATTTTACGTATAATTGGTGATATTCGGTGCGATGGGAATCAAATGGAGCATATTTGGAAGTAATTCGTAATAGCAAAGAAAGTCGAGATAAATGAAGGTACCTCACGGGTATGGCATTGACAACTTATATACCACGGGCGTAGGGTCTTCCAATTCAATTAGCGTAAATAAAGTTCTTTGGGTAGGCGTTATATAGCTATACACCCTCGCCGGGGTGGGGGTCTTCATTCGAACAAAATAGAAGGCAAGCCACCGGGCGTTCATTCATATATACAAACCACTACAAAAGGGTGGGGTGGAAAATATTGAGTGTCCTGTTTCGGTTATAATTCCTCTTGAGTACGAATTTTAGCTTTTTGCATGTCAGTATAACTCTATTGGATAGAAAATTCGGCTAGAGTTAGAGCCTAGATATTGATTACTCTATCAAAAACAACAAGAAGTATTAAGAGAGGAGATATTACGAAGATCTAATATTGGAGGAGTATTTCGAGGAGTTTTTCAAGACGGTTGCAATCCTAGTCTACGTGAAAGGGTGTTTTCTAATATTCTTTGTGTTAGATTATTTATTGTAATTGGAAGAATGATTTCTATGATTTATTCAGTGTTTATTTCGTTTATTATGAACTAATTCACTTTTTAGGCTTGTGATGGATCCTTAAGTGAATCGATGATTTTGTAAACTTTTATTTCCAATTTAATAAGCTATCTCCAGTTTATCTATATTAATTTTTGCTTGAATCTATGAATTGTGTAATCAAAAATTCTTCGTGGAGTTGGATGGAATCGAGAGAGGATATTCAAATCTAGACTTAGTTAATATAACATGTGTTCAAGATTTTGTTAGTAGCTTAAACTTGATGAGTGTTAAGGTAGAGATATGCTTGACGCCGCATGTAATCGGATAGAGAACTTATTCTTCAACCTTCTTCAATTGTAATTCACATAGAGATATAGTGGGTTAGTTGAGTAAGGTGTTTAACGAATTTCTATCTTAATTGTGGATTGAAGTTAATATGGTATTAGTGCATCGAGAAGTGGTTAATACTACGTTCGTGTTCTTGATTAATAAACTGGGATAGTGCGTTAAATTGGAATAAAGATGTTAAAATCAAAGTGAAGTTTAGGGTGAAATCATAAGTCTAATTCTCCATTAATTGTTTGAAAAATTGATTTTGATATTTGTGGTTGTTTTAAGTTAATTTAATTATTCTTTATTTTAGTTTTGCTAATTTAAATTATTGATTTGATTTGTTTAATAAAATTAGGGTTAATAAAAGATTGGTAATTGTAAGTTAAGGTATTTGCTAATTTATCTATGTGGGAACGTTACTCAACTCATCACTTTATTACTTGTTGACCACGTATACTTGCGTGTTGTGCGTAATTAGATTTTACCCAACAAGTTTTTAGCGTCGTTGCCGGGGATAATTTTTAGTATAATTCTTAATATTTTTACAATATTAGTTTAATTAATCCAGTTTTACTTAGATATTTTTTTTATTGTGTTTCTTATTTCAGGTGTTGGACGTAGTTTATGCGAACTCGGTCCCAAAATCCAGACTTGCTGCCTTTTGAGGACGACATTGAGAAAAGGTTTCAGAGGTTGAGTAAGTGGATCAAAGAAACGAGGCAAGAATTCGAAACATCTGAGAAAGAAGAGGAAATAGTAATGGCAGCCAAAGATCAGAAAGCGTTGAGGGACTTTGCAACACCCAAGGTGACTGAACTACAGTCAAGCATCACCAGGCCAGCAATATCAGCAAATACATTCGAGATTAAGCCTGGGATGATACAAATGATTCAGAATTCAGTTCAGTTTGGGGGATTTGCAAATGATGATCCGAACGAGCATCTAGTCAGCTTTCTGGAAATGTGTGACACATTTAGGTTTAATGGGGTTTCGGATGAGGCGGTGAGACTTCGATTGTTCCCATTCTCTCTACGGGACAAGGCGAAGAGTTGGTTGCATTCCTTACCATCCGATTCGATAACATTGGAGGATTTAGCTCAGAAATTCCTCGCAAAATTCTTCCCACCGGCGAAAACTGCGAAGATAAGGAATGAGATTACAATGTTTGAGCAGCAACATGGGGAGTCGTTATATGAGGCATGGGAGAGATACAAAGAACTGCTCAGAAAATGCCCACATCGTGGATTGCCCCAGTGGTTACAAATGAACACTTTTTACAACGGACTACATGGGAATCTCAGGACAAGTATCGATGCAGCATCAGGCAGAGCGTTCATGGCTAAGAGTTACGAGGAAGCCTACGAATTAATTGAAACCATGTCAGCTAATAACTACCAGTGGCCCACAACAAGAATGACACAGACCAAGGTAGCTGGGGTATTGGAAGTAGATAGTATGAAAGCGATGCAAGCATAGATAGCTGCAATGTCAAAGAAGTCAGAGCAAGTGGCAACAACACAAAACACAAACACACTAAGCCCCGTAAGTGGAAATAGTATGTGAGTTGTGCGCAGGAGAACACCCAATGGAGCAACGTGCAATTAATCCAGCAGCTGTGTAGTTCATCGATAATTACAACAGAATTCCTCAAAACACATATCAGAATACATACAATCAAGGAAATAGGAATCATCCGAATTTCTCATGGAGCAACAACCAGCAAAATCAAGCTTCATGACAATCATACCCTCCAGGTTTCCAAAATCAGCAACAACCAGTTCAATATCAAGAAAGGAAACCCGATCTAGAGGAAAAGTTGGATAGATTCATGGCTACCACCGAGTTGGCTATAAAAAATCACACCTTGCTTATGAAAGCACAAGAGATGTCAATCAAGAATCTAGAGAATCAGATGGGTCAGATGGTGCTGGCATTGAATAGTAGACTACACGAGAAAAATCCTAAGGGTAATCACGAGTAGTGTCAAGCCATTATGTTGAGAAGTGGAAAATAGCTTGTTGGTCAAGAGCCAGAATTTTCGGTTACAAAGGAGATTGAACCAGAGACAAAAAATAAAGTGGGTGAGATAAAGCAAGGGAACGAAAAACAAATGGAAAATAACAAACCAGCTGTTTATCCTCCCCCACCATTCAAGCAAAGAGTTCAAAAACAAAAGTTAGACAAGCAATTTTCAAAATTCTCGGAAGTGTTCAAGAAACTTCAAATTAACATACCATTTGCAGAGGCCCTAGAATAAATGTCGAGTTACGCAAAATTTATGAAAGGGATTCTATTAAGGAAAAAGAAATGGGAAGATTTTGAGACTGTGGCATTAACAGAGGAGTGTAGTGCGGTATTACAGCAGAAATTACCACCAAAACTCCAAGACCCGGGGAGCTTTACTATTCCAAGCACGATTGGTGAGATGCATTTGAGCAAGTGTTTATGTGATTTGGGGGCGAGTGTAAATCTTATGCCGTTGTCAGTATACTTAAAATTGAGTTTGCCCGAGCCAAGGCCTACGAACATCTCGCTACAGTTGGTGGATAGGTCAGTCACGTATCCGAGAGGCATAGTAGAGGACATCTTAGTGAAAGTGGATAAGTTTATATTCCCCGCGGACTTTATTATTCTGTATTTTGAGGAGGACAAGAACATCCCAATTATCCTAGGGAGACCATTTTTGACTACAGGGAAAACACTCATTGATGTACAAAAGGGAGAACTCACTATGAGGGTCCAAGATCAAGAAGTGAAATTCAGTGTGTTTAAGGCCATGAAATTCCATACGGATGAGGAAGAATGTTTTTACATGGATCTAATTGAGCAAATCATTAGTGATGACATGAGAAAAAGTTTGGTGAACGATCCATTAAAAATAACATTATTGGGAGATGAAGAGATCGATGCTCCAGAATTGGTGGATTACCTTCAATTGCTAGACTCATTGCCACGAGTACCAAGATTCAGAACACCGTTTGAACCACTGCACATAGAGGAGGTAACCGCAGAAAAACTGAAACCATCATTGGAAGAGCCACCAAAGTTGGAACTTAAGCCACTTCCTAAGCACCTCAGGTATGTGTATTTAGGCAATTTAAATTCTTTACCTATTATTATTTCAGCTGCACTTATCGAATTGTAGGAAGAAAAGTTGCTGAGGGTGCTTCGGGAACACAAATCAGCCATTGGATGGACAATTGCTGATATAAAGGGAATCAGCCCTTCATTTTGCATGCACAAGATCTTGAGGGAAGATGAGGCAAAACCAACGGTGGAACAACAGTGGCGACTCAATACAATTATGAAGGAAGTGGTAAAGAAGGAAATTTTAAAATGGTTAGACGCTGGCATCATCTATCGGATTTTCTACAGCAAATGGGTTAGTCCAAGTCTAGTGCGCACCAAAAAAGGAGGAACGATTTGGTGCAGAGAATGATGACAATGAGTTAATCCCAACTAGAATAGTGACGAGTTGGCAGGTTTGCATGGATTATAGAAAATTGAACAAGGCAACCCGAAAAAACCATTTTCCGCTGCCCTTTATTGACCAAATGTTAGATAGATTGGCAGGACATCAGTATTACTGTTTGTTGGATGGGTATTCGTGCTATAACCAAATAGTCATCGCTCCGGAGGATCAAGAAAAGACCACATTTACGTGCTGCCCTTACTACGACACATTTGCATTCAGGAGGATGTCATTCTGCCATGCAATGACCCAAGAACTTTTCAAAGGTGTATGATGGCAATTTTTTCGGACATGGTGGAGAAAAATGTTGAGGTATTCATGGTTGACTTTTCAGTTTATGGGGACAGCTTTGATAATTGCTTGAAAAATCTGGTCATGGTTTTGCAAAGATGTAAGGACACGAATCTCGTACTAAATTGGGAGAAATGCCTCTTCATGGTTGAAGAGGGCATAATTTTGGGCCATAAGGTATCGGCTCAAGGGTTGGAAGTCGATAAAGCGAAGCTGGAAACGATTGAAAAATTGCCTCCACCGACCTCAGTTAAGGGTAGTAGGAGTTTCTTGGGACATGCTGGGTTCTACAGGAGGTTTATAAAGGATTTCTCTAAAATTGCAAAACCCTTATGCAGTCTTTTAGAGAAGGATGCAACATTCAGCTTTAATAAAGAATGCAAGACAACGTTTGATTTATTAAAAAGGAAATTGACTACAGCCCCTGTTATAGTTGCACCAGATTGGAGCATGCCATTCGAGCTTATGTGTGATGCAAGCGACTTCGCGGTTGGGGCTGTTTTGGGTTAGCGGAGAGACAAGGTGTTTCACGCTATATACTACACAAGCAAAACACTTACAGAAACTCAAATGAACTACACAACCATAGAAAAGGAGTTGCTTGCCATGGTATATGTGTTTGAAAAATTTCGTGCTTACTTGATCGGGACTAAGGTGATAGTCTATACAGACCATGCAAATGATTCTAAGATTTGAGCAATCTTAGAAAAAGGATGCCAAGCCACGCCTTATATGGTGGATTCTCCTACTGCAAGAATTCGATTTAGAAATAAAGGATAGGAAGGGGACGGAGAACCAAGAAGCCGATCACTTCTCAAGGCTGGAAAACCACGGGAAAGAAAAAGACGACAAATGTGAAATCAATGAATCATTCCCGGATGAGCAACTGTTTGGGATATCAGCGAAGATTTCGTGGTATGGCGACTACACAAATTTTGTTGTGAGCAACATTTTACCACCTAACCTCACAAGGCAACAGAAAAAGAAATTTCTTCACGACGTGAAATGGTACATGTGGGATGATCCATATTTGTTCAAGTAGTGTGCCGACAAGGTGATTCGAAGGTGCGTACCATATAGCGAAGTGAAGAATATTCTACATGAGTGTCACTCATCGGCGTATGGTGGGCATTATGGGAGTGAGAGGACAGCGGCGAAGGTACTGCAATGTGGTTTTTATTGGCCCACATTATTCAAAGATGCCCACCAGTTTGTCAAACAATGCGATAGATGTCAAAGGGTGGGCAACATTTTGAAACGTAATGAGATGCCATTACAAACGATTCTTGGAAATTTTTGACATATGGGGTATCGATTTCATGGGACCATTTCCCTCATCCTTGAACAATCAATACATTTTACTCGCCGTGTCAAAGTGGGTTGAAGCTGCAGCTCTACCAACAAATGATGCCAAGGTGGTCCTCAAATTCCTTCAAAAGAACATCTTCACGAGGTTTGGCACACCAAGAGCAATTATAAGTGACGAAGGTAGTCACTTTTGCAATAAACTGTTTACTGCTCTTTTGGCCAAGTATGGGGTGAACCACAAGATATCTACATCATATCACCCTCAAACCAGTGGACAAGCTGAAGTATCGAACAGAGAAGTCAAAAGGATATTGGAGAAAGTGGTGAATCCGAGTCAGAAAGATTGGTCAATTAAATTGGACGATGCTCTATGGGCTTACCAGACTGCATACAAGACGCCACTCGGGATGTCACCATATCAACTGTTGTATGGGAAGGCATGTCATTTACCAGTGGAACTACATCATAAGGCATACTAGGCAGTGAAAAAACTCAATTTTGATCTGAAAAGTTGTAGGAGAAAAGAGATTACTTCAGTTGAATAAACTCGACGAGTTTCGCCTTTATGCCTATGAGAATGCCAAAATATACAAAGAAAAAGTCAAAAGATGGCACGACCAAAAAATTTTGCATCGAACATTCGAGCCAGGCCAATCAGTACTTTTATTCAACTCAAGGTTGCGTTTATTCCCTGGAAAGCTTAAATCAAGATGGTCGGGACCATTCACAGTCAAGCAAGTATTCCCTCACGGTGCAGTTAAAATTTATAGTCGCAATCCACTCGAAACATTCAAAGTCAACGGACACCATCTAAAGCATTACTGGGGTGGAGAAGCTAACACTGACGTGATCGCCATCACATTGGCCGACACAACTTAAGCAGGAAGTAGTCAGGCTGAACGACTTAAAATCAAGCGCTCATTGGGAGGCAACCCAATTTTTAGCTCTTTATCATATTTTTCATTCGTATTTGCTTAATCATAGTTTTAGTAATTTACTAGGTAGAAGAATAAAATAAAATTCTCGTTAATCTCTCCACAACATAACATGACATCAAAGACTCACTAATTTTCATGTTTTATGTCATGCAGGCTGGGAAAAGGATCATCAAACGAGTATATGGAAGCAAAGTGAGATAAATTGAAGCAAAACATGAAAGCCAGACAGTGACCAAGCCCGCCGGGGCGAGCCCTAAAAGCACTACAACCCCCGCCGAGGCGGGGGTCCTCAACATCAGAAATCAGGGGCCTAGCCCACCGGGGCGGGCATTCCAAGTTCATTACCCCCCGCCGGGGCGGGGGTCTTGGAATGTTGACAGACATGGCAGTTGGTTGGCCTTCTCTCCTTCCCAATAACCTCCCACTTTTACACTTCCCCACTACTCCATAACCACCACCCACTTTCCCCACATTCCCAAGACTTCATTACTCCTCTACCTTTCCACCTCCTCACTCCACCAATGCTAGCCTACCCTCCCCATCTATAAATACTACACCAACTCTTCCACACTCCTCCACCACACTTTATAAAAGTCAAAAAGAGAGCATAATTGTGAGCTAGAGAGATACTATTGAAAAGTTTAGGGGAGAGTTAGGGCAAAACCAACAATAGGGAGAAATGGCTTCACAATCATCATCTAAACGCCAACGGGGGGAGAGTTCATGCCCATCCCAACCTATGTCGATCGTCGAAAATTTGCAAGTGCCGCCGCCGCCGATCGGTATGACTATATGCTCACCAAAGCCTTTACACCGGAGCGGGGGTTGGCACCGGATCCTAATGATGGGGAGCTCATGCCGCAAATTTACCAAAAGGGATGGGTAAAATTCACCGAGGAGCCGGAACCAATAGTTGTCAACATTATCAAGGAGTTTTACGCAAATGCGGTGGATAAGGAACCATTTCAAGCATTTGTGCGAGGACGGTTGGTTCCGTTTAGCGCCGACGCCATCAACACATACTACCAACTGCGGGTGCCTCGCCATTGCCAGTATGCGTACCTTCATGATTCTGATCCTGACTGGGTTGCCATAATCATGGAGATGACAAAGCTGGGAACGTCATGGATGAAAGGGCGGAAGGGCGGCACCGTGTTCCCCAGCAAGACCCTTAGCAGGTATGGAAAAATTTGGTATGCCTTCCTCTACGCAAAATTGCTTCCGTCCCAACATACCTGAGACGTCACCAAAGAGAAGGCGTTGCTGTTGTACGCCATTGTGCAAGATTTTATAATTGATGTCGGGGCTATCATTTGCTTCTCCATCCGCCGGTGCCTACGTGGGAATTTTTCTGAAGGCTTGCCACACCCATCACTCATATGTGGGTTGTGCCATCAAGCAGGAGTTAGATGGTCTGATGACGAGCCCACTCAAATGTCGCTCACACTGCTGGATTCAAGAATGATAGCGCGTTACTCTGTATGGGCAGGAGGTGAATCACACCCGCGTGGAGTGAGGTTCATTTTTTCGTCATCGTCAGAAGATGATGTGGATGCTATAGAGGCATCGGGGGATGATGATGATGTAATGGGCAATCAAGGAGACGAAGAGATACCGCAGGCCGAGGCTATATCCCGATCTCAATTCCTTGAATTACAAAATCAAATGAGTGCACACACCAAGGCAACTCGTCGGGAAATGCGCCGATTGGCAATGAGGCAAGAGCATATGTTCGACGCTATGCACACAACCACCTCCTCCAGCTTAAGCATTGACAGGGAAGTCCTCGAGTACTTATTTTGATCAATTATCCAATGAGGACATTGTATTGTTTAAGTTTGGGGGATTTTAAATTCATGTTTGCATGCATTTTAGCTTTTAGGATTCATTTTTAATTTTGGTCAAATTAAATTTCTGTATTGCATTTTATTTTTAGTATTACATGATAGCTTAGGCCATTCATGGTAGCATAGGGTTTGCGTAGTAGATAATAGTGTAATGCAGTTGTTATCCGTATTTTGTTATTCACATCTATATAAAAATATATATATATATATATGTGTTAATTAGTAATTATTGTGTTGTTTTAAGTTCATCAATGTTGTGTTTCATGTTATTGTGGGCCTATGATGTGATTGTCAAATAAGTAGTAAATACAGTATTGAGTATTAGAACTAGGACACAATGATCGTTTATGAATCGAATCTTGAGTTGTTTGAAACTAGTATAAAAGGATAGCACGTTTAACAAACATCTGTGTTAATTGGTTAAGTTCAAACCAGTACCTAAATGGTCTCTATAGGATAATGTTAGAGTGAATGATAAAATGACAAGGATGGCTGGTAAAGGCTAACGTTAAGCAAGAACTTAAGTTTGGGGGATGTTATGTGGGGTATATAAGCTTATGAAAAAAAAATATGAATAAACACCGTAGCGTGCTTGTCTAGTTTTGTGGCCTTTGTTACTTGAGCAAGTAAGCCCGAGGGGATTGTCTTTACACCTAGCGCCCTAAGGTCTTAATGGTCTGAGAGTCATTGGTCGAAAGCTCATTAAGGTAGCATTGAAAAGCCTAAGGGAATAAGACATTGCATAGCTATGTGATCTATATATCTAAAAATAAATAAAAATAAAATGAATAAGACGGGAAATAAGAGCAAAAAGCCCCCGTAGATGAAAATAAAGCATAAGTACCCCGCGTGAACCCTTGAGATTTGTGATTGCTTGATTTTAGTTGGAACTATCTATTTTTAAAATTTTTAAGTTTGTTCTGCATGATTCCTTCTAAGAGACTGGTTATGTATTGAATTTGGGTTAGTATTGGTTAGCATTGATGTTACACACACACACACACTATACAAGTGATGATGACTTGAGATTCGAGGATTAAAGTGATTTGTAGATTAGTTTTTGATGTTTAATATTGTATAGTTGCTTATTTTCGCTGAGGCCGTTAAGATAATTTTGATTTTGCGATATTGTTGGATTTGATAGCATATAAGTAAATTTGTATTCATATCATTGCATTGCATGTAGTTGATTTGAGCTCGAGGACTAGCACGGTTTAAGTTTGGGGGATTTTGATAAGTGTATTTTATATACGCGATTTAATATCTAATTCATGCTTATTTGTTGCTAATTTCTTGTGATCATGTTCAATTTCACTTGTTTTGTGTTATTTCATGTGTAGGATTGGTGATTGAGGCATTTTACTTACAATTGGTGATATTCGGTGCGATGGGAATCAAATGGAGCATATTTGGAAGTAATTCAAAATAGCATCAAAGTCGATAAAGAAGGTACTACCAAGGGCATCGACAACTTATATATATACTATTGGGGGTCTTCTAATTCGATTAATAGAAACAAAGTTTCGGCCGGTGGGCGTTATATATATATACACCTTCAAAGGTGGGTCTTCATTCGAAAGCAAAATAGAAGGCAAGTCTGGGCGTGCGTTCATAGTATCTGAACCCTATCACGGGGTAGAAAATGTTGAGTGTCCTATTTCGGTTATAATTCCTCTTGAGTACGAATTTTAGCTTTTTGCATGTCAGTATAACTCTATTGGATAGAAAATTCGGCTATAGTTGGAGGCTAGATATTGATTACTCTATCAAAAACAACAAGAAGTATTGAGAGAGGAGATATTACGAAGATCTAAGCTAAGTTTTTTATAGCAAGTGTGGAGGAGTATTTCGAGGAGTTTTTCAAGATGGTTGCAATCCTAGTCTACGTGAAGGGTGTTTTCTAATATTCTTTGTGTTATATTATTTATTGTAATCGAAAGAATGATTTCTATGATTTATTCAGTGTTTATTTCGTTTATTATGAACTAATTCACTTTTTAGGCTTGTGATGGATCCTTAAGTGAATCGATGATTTTGTAAACTTTGATTTCCAATTTAATAAGCTATCTCAAGTTTATCTATATTAATTTGTGCTTGAATCTATGAATTGAGTGATCAACAATTCTTCGTGGAGTTGGATGGAATCGAGAGAGGATATTCAAATCTAGACCTAGTTAATATAGCATGTGTTCAGGATTTTGTTAGTAGCTTAAACTTGATGAGTGTTATGGTTGAGATATGCTTAACGCCGCATGTAATCGGATAGAGAACTTATTCTTCAACCTTCTTCAATTGTAATTCACATAGAGATATAGTGGGTTAGTTGAGTAAGGTGTTTAACGAATTTCTATCTTAATTGGGGATTGAAGTTAATATGGTATTAGTGCATCGAGAAGTGGTTAATACTACGTTCGTGTTCTTGATTAATAAACTGGGATAGTGCGTTAAATTGGAATAAAGATGTTAAAATCAAAGTGAAGTTTAGGGTGAAATCATAAGTCTAATTCTCCATTAATTGTTTGAAATTCAGATTTTGATATTTGTGGTTGTTTTAAGTTAATTTAATTATTCTTTATTTTAGTTTTGCTAATTTAAATTATTGATTTGATTTGTTTAATAAAATTAGGGTTAATAAAAGATTGGTAATTGTAAGTTAAGGTATTTGCTAATTTATATCTATGGGAACGATACTCAACTCATCACTTTATTACTTGTTGACCACGTATACTTGCGTGTTGTGCGTAATTAGATTTTACCCAACACTTTACGCATGACCTGGTTCCATTATTTATTATTCTGTTGGAGCATCATGTCTGTGCTTTACGCATGACCTGGTTCCGTTATTTATTATTCTGTTGGAATAACCTATCTGTGCGGTCTATCGCATGCCTGGTGATTTCTTTTGTTATTCCATTTTTTATTATACTCAGTTGGTTAAAGTTTTGGCTTTTATACTCCATGAAATTAGTGGAATATCTTTGATATTTGCGCTTCATCCAGTATCTTTTCATGGAAATATTCTTTTGAGCATTCTTGAATTTTACTCCACAAAGCAGTATCATGTTGACAATTTGGACGTTATTGGTTCCTGGATAAATTAATTCTTGAACTTGTTTTATTGAATTTTTATATCATTGTCATCATTCTCATATTTATATTATGTTGAAAGTCATTTGTGGCCTGTAGTGCATAGATGGACTTGGTATGATTATGACCAGGGATTATTTGGTATAATCATGACCGTAATGTTATAAATGATGTGGTAAAAGTCCTCATTGGCCCGTAGTGCATTGATGGACAGTTGTTGGCATGATCATGACCATTGATGAATACACAAATATCCTTGGCCCGTAGTGCATGGATAATTTGTGGTTGTGATACAAATGAATATCCTTGGCCGTAGTGCAGGGATGATGTGGTTTATTTATTAAGCTAAGTCTCAGCAATAAAAGTGATGAAAAACCTTTTAAATCATAGAAGATAGTAGATTTTATTCTCTACTTGACTTTTTTAATGGATTGCTTGTTCCGCTGCAGCTTAAACTTGATGGTTGTTATATTATATCAGTTTAACACTGTTAAAGGCTAATGATAATTTATTATGCATTATCTTAGTCATAATATTTCTTACTGGGCTAGTTGAGCTCACCCTTTTGCTTCCATTATTCTCTTCAGGAAATGAGAACGTAACAGGGACTAGTCGAGGAACGGAGTGACGGTTCAGATGATAGCATTAGTAGTCCTCACTATTCTATGAAATATTGTGTTAATAAATGTATTGAGGACTTATTTTGAGTTTGAATACTGTCTCGAAGACAATATTTGTATTAAAACTCACAGCTTATGTTGTATATTTAAGATTATATTTGTATTCTATACCATGTATTTGGCAACTCAGAATAGGTGATGTATACCTATTTTGGGGGCGTCACATGAGACATGTAGATCTAAGGAATATATTTGGTCTTAGAACATAACCCCTCAAAATTTTGAAATAAAAATAGAAGGAGAAAGAAAACTAGAAAGAATCCTTACCTAGTCTTTAATAGCAACCTTTCTTGTTTTTCCAAGGTAAGTGATGAACTTGGGGTGCATGAACTAAGCTAAGCTCTCCTTTTTTTGCTCTCTAAATTTTGGTTCTCCCTCTCTCTTTGCTCTCTTTGGTTTTGCTAGGCGTGGGAGAAAATGAAAGGATGAGAGAAAATAAAGTACTTTGAAATGAGAGTAAACTAAAGAATATTTACAATATGGAATAGATTTAATTACTCATTCCTTATAATATCCCCCATGCTTTTATTACTCCTTGGTTAAAAGGCTTCACCTTATCTCTTAAGATTATAATTAACCTTAATCTAGATTTCCAACCAATGAGAAGGTGACAACATTGTATTATTGTAAGTAGACCTGGCAATCTGCAGCCCAAGCCCACGGGTCGGGCCGGCCCACCCCGCCACGGGTCGGGCTTTGGGCTGCAGTTTTTTAGCATAATAAAATCTGGGCCTTTTTGGCCCGCCCGTTTTTGGCCCGGCCCAGCCCGTTTGGGCCAAACCCAAAAAAATAGCTTAAAATAGGCACAAAGTGATCTCTACTACTGGTAGAAAGCTAGGCTTTAATTTGTAGAATTTGGCCTTGATGAAAAAATTGGGCCTTTAGTAGCCCGGCCTACCGCTTTCTAGGTCTAATTGTAAGAAAATGATAAGATTTGCAAAAAGGAAAGTTGATTAGCAAGATTTATGGCCATAAAAGGTACCTCAAAAACCTCCCATATAATCCTCCTTTTCCCCTATTTTTGATTTATTTTTCATGACCAATTTTTGATTAATCAATGGTCCAAAATGTCCCTAATCAAATGGGCTAAGTATTGGTCTTGCATTTTAATTTCTTTGGGCTTCTTATTTAATTCTTTGGGCTATGCAAGTAACCTAGTCCAATACTTTTAATTTCTTTCACCCTAATAGTTTATTTAGGGTTTCTATCACATCTCTTTTGGAATTTAATTACCTACACATGACCTTTTAACTTATAACCTAATTAGGTTTGAAATAAATAAACAATTAAGATGAATAAAATTAACCTCTTAGGTTACTATACATTTTAAATACTATCATTTTTTTAGTATCATAACCCTTAGGTTATTTAATTACCTCACCTAATGTATAATTAGGTTATATGGCTTCCCTTTTTAAATAAAATCATATAACCAGTAAGTTTATATATATATAGCTATACTCCTTCCCACATATGGCATCACATATTTACTCACTATATGACACAAAATTTATAATATCAATAATATAATTACAAAGTGACTTAAAATTCTTGGTTATTACATCCCCCACCTTTATAAGAATTCCGTCCCCGGAATTACACATAAGGTTACTCAAAAAGATGTGGATAACTTTCCCTCATCTTTCCTTGAGTTCTCACGTTGCTTCTTCAGCATTGTGGTTCCTCTAAAGAACTTTTACATAATGTATAACTTTATTTCTTAACTTCTGCTCTTTCTTTTTGAGTATCTGGACAGGAACTTCCTCGTAGGACAAGTCTTTCTCTACTTGGATTGGTTCATAGGAAATAATTTGCTTATAGTTCGATTTATATGATCGCAACACTGACACATGAAACACATTGTGAATGTGCTCAAGTTCAGGAGGTAACATACCTCGTACGCCACTTCACCGACTCGCCACAAAATCTCGAACGGTCCTATGAACCTAGGGCTCAGCTTGCCCTTCTTGCCAAAATGAATCTTTCCCTTCTAGGGAGATACCTTCAGAAATACAAAATTGCCTATGTCAAAGTCCTGCTTTTGACAATGTAGATCAACGTACTTCTTCTGACGGTCTTATGCTGCTACTAGCCGATTTCTGATCAGCTTCACTATATTTGGGGTCTGCTGCACCATTTCAAGTCCCAACAGTCTTCGCTCTCCAACCTCGTCCCAACACAATGGTGTTCGACACTTTCTTCAATATAGCGCTTCGTACGGTGACATGTCGATACTAGCGTGATAGCTGTTGTTGTAAGTGAACTCTATCAGTGGCAAATGGTCATCTCAGCTGCCCTTTAAATCCATCACGCCCGCTCGAAGCATATCTTCTAAGGTCTGAATCTTCCGCTCGCTCTGGCCGTCAATTTGAGGATGATACGTTGTACTCAACCTCAACTGTGTTCCCATTCTCTCCTGCAGACTTCTCTAGAAATTTAACGTGAAGCGCGAGTCTCTGTCAGACACAATAGAAACCGGCAATCCATGACGTAATATGATTTCATTCACATAGAGCTTCGCTAACTGCTCCAGATTGTACCTTATCCTGATCGGTAGAAAATGAGCAGACTTGGTCAGACGATCCATAATTAACTAGATTGCGTCTAAACCCTTGTGTGTCAGTGGCAAACCCACCACAAAGTCTATTTTGATATGCTCCTACTTCCACTCTTGAATCTCTAATGGTTGACGCAGTCCGCTCGGTCGCTGGTTCTCTGCTTTAACTCGCTGGCATGTCAGACATCGGCTGACTCTCTCTGGTACTTCTAGTTTCATATTCGTCCATATTGGTCATAATCCAGATCAATATACGTGTGCAAGTATACATGGTCAACAAGTAATAAAGATTAAGTAGAGTATCGTTCCCACAAATAATTATTAATAAAGCTTACCAAGCACTAACCCATAACCAACTCAATCTTATTTAAATGATTGATTTGATATTTTATATTTAAACTATGTAATTAACTAATACTAACTACCCCTAGAACGAGACTAGATAATGAAGACTTGATATTACAATTTCACCTATTGAGTCATTTAAATCAACACACTTCTTGTTAAGCCAAATTAATTATACCGGATTGTTAGTCGAGAACACGAAAGTAAAATATAGCCATCTCTCGATGTATCATACCCATATCACACTAAATCCACAGATGATAGAATGTATGTGAACTATAAAGAACGAGAATTTTATACGATTATATATGTATATTTTTACGAATAAATTTTTTTTAGCATATAAGTGAATATGTGAATTAAATGAGTTAATTTAATTATTTTAAGTTAACTAAGATGAATACTTAATCAATTTGATTAAAGAAGAGTAAGATAAGTGATGTTGAGAATTAACATAACTTGAATGGTAAATTAAAAGATTTATAATCTTTAATGGATTAAATTGATATGACTAATATAAAGACATTATATGATTATGTAATAACTTATTAAGCCAATTAGGGCTAATTAAGTTAATGAATTAATGTAACAATAAGGAAGGTCAAGAAATAAGTATATTAAATTATTTAACAATATATATGAAACACTTTGTGTTATATATTGAATATGTGATTAAATGTAAAGAATAATTATTTATCAATGATGATAAATATGTTATGACATATGTAGGAGTGTGTATATATGAATAAATAAATAAATATATATATATTATGATGTATATACATTTATTTATTATATATAGTGAATTAAAAAGAAAGCTTTATAACCTAATATTATATATATTGGGAATATGGATTAAATAACCCAAGGGTTGTAGTATTAAAGAATTTTAGTATTTGAAATATATATTAACCTAAGAGATTAATTTTGTCATCTCAATTTATTATTTATTGTGAACCTAATTAATAAAAGTTTAAATTGGGTTATATAATTAAATTTATGTAAGTGAACATTTAAAATCCTAAATGAGTGGATTAGGAACCCTAATTAAATAATTAGGGTAATATAAAATTAGTGTGTTGAACCCATAATATTTTACATGGCCCAAAAACAAATTAATTAGAGAGCCCAATTGAATTATTGGATAGCCCAAATTTGGCCCAACTTGAGAGGGACTTTTATGTCATTTGATTAAGCAAATTTAGCAATTAAAAATAAATCAAAAATGGGCAAAATAGGGGGGAGGTACCCGGCCACTTAAGGGAGAGTATGGCATGTGATGTTAATTATTTTGCTTCACTCAAATTGTCAAATTGGGTTTCCTAATACATTTAGGTGTCATTAATCTATTTGGCCACAACATTTTTCCAAATTTGCAAGCAAGTAAGGAAGAGATAAGAGAGAGAGGAGTGGTAGAAAACATAGACATATAGGAGTGTATGTATGTATTTTTTCTAACTTATTCTTCTCTCATTAGTAAACAAACTTACTTCTCATTTCCTAAAATTTACTCACAAAACAAAACAAATAGAAAAAGAAAAAGAAAGAGAGAGGAACCGTGGGGATACATGAAGGAAGGAGGAGAAATTTCTTCATACACCCAAGATTCATCTCATATATCGGAAGGAAGAAGGAAGAAAGCCATAAATGAAGGTATAAGAAAATCAAACCCTAAACTAGTTTATTTTCTTTTATTTAATTTGTTTTTGATAAAATAAAGATCTAAGGTTTCCAAAACTCAAAAACCTTATATTTACATGTTAATGAGTGTTTTATATTTAGATCTAATCATTTTGGGTGTTTTAATGTTGATCAAAAGGTAGAAAAGAAAAATAGGTTTTCTAGTTTAGAAAACCCTAATCTTTCTCTACTTTGAAAATCCACCATTTTAAATCTACACCTTCTTTTTGTGATCCGTAAAAGAGGGGTGCTAGATATGTAAGTTAAATATTAAACCCAAGTGGTAGCACTAAAAACTGTTGATTTTACAAGCTTTGGCAGCCACTTTAGTACAAACAGTCCAGTTAAAAGAAAAAAACTGTTAAAAGGGTTTTCGGCCTATTTTTTTGTAAGGCGGTTTCGTCATTTTTCTTAACTCTAAAAATTTTGTAAAAATTTGGTAGGATAGTATGATGAGTTATCTAGATCCAGTCCAAAGATGACTATATTTGGATGTGTAGAATGAGAGTTATGGAATTTACAAGGAAGGACTATTTTAAATGTAAAACAAAATAACTTTTTCTGTGCAACTCCAAATATTGTGAAATTGTTACTGGAAGTACATATACATAACAGAAATAACTCCTGAAAATTTCATAATTTTTTAACTTAAAAACTGTTCATGATAATTGTTGCAAGATCGGACTATTTTGGTCATTTTAAAAATAGTAAATGAAATCCAAAAATTCTAGAAAAATTATATGTTCATCATGATACCATTTACTGATAATTTCCAGAAAATAAGAATTTTCAGAACTGTTTTAGTATTTTTCATGGATGTGTTTGAGTTATAAATAAAAAAGAATAATAAGTTATGCAATGTCATAAATGGCAAAAATATAATTTTATGACTTAGAGAGCCTAAATATGATGTGTTCAAATTTTTTGAGGGTATTTTGGTCATTTTTGATGAGATATTATATTTATGGCATATTAGGGTTTTAAAAATAAAGTAATTAGTAAAGGGTAAACAATTAGAATAAATTGTTTATTAGTATAATAAATGATTAAAATATTATTAAGAGATTAATAATATTAAATTAAGATATTATTAAGTAATTAATAATATTTATATGAGAATTAAATTAAAATATTATTAAATGATTAATAATTAGATAATGATTTAAAATATTATTAAATGATTAATAATATTAAATTAAAGTTAAATTAAAATATTATTAAATGATTATTAATATTAGATTAAATTTAAATATTATTAAATAATTAATAATATTTATTGATTTAAAATATTTTATTAGATTAAAGTTAAATAATAATATTATTAAATGATTAATAATATTATTAATATTAAAGAATGGTTAATATTTATAGGTTAAAATATTAAATATTGATTAAAATATTATTAATTGATTAATAATATTAGTAATTGGTTAAGATGTGATTAATATACTGAAATATTTTTAAGTGATTAATAATATTATCAAGTGATTAAAATATTATTAAATAATTAATAATATTAATAAGGGATTAAAATATTATTAAATGGTTAACAATATTAGAAAGTGAATAAAATATTATTAAAGGATTAATAATATTAGACAAGAGTTTAAGACAATGGTTATATGATAACAATATTATCAAGGGATGATAATATTCCTAATGAGTAAGGTATTATTGAATGTTTGATTACATGAGTACATGTTAGATAATTTATTACAAGAATAGTAGTGTTATGATTTATAATATGTTACGCTAATTGCGAGACCAATATTATTGATTATAGGTCTTTCAGACGCAACTAAGTTATATTGTGTAGCAATAGTCAACAGCAAGGGTAAGTTTCCTAACTCAAACCTGAGTTATTACTTTTCAAACAAGTCCGTGGATAATTATTGATGATTATTCCGCATCTTAGATTGTTATTGAATATTCGAATGTATTTTAATTTCTTTGACTTAAATTTGAATTATTATTTACCATCATGTTAAGTGGGTAATTATTGCTGATTATACCACATCTAAGTTTCCACCCATGTGTTTGGCCTCTAGAGGTGATCCACCAAGGAAAATAAGAATTCAAGAAGAAGGGTATTGGCTCAACCCTAGTTTTTTTATCTACATAGAAAGGCGTACTCTCCAACAAATTGGAATTATGTCGTTTGTTGAAAAAGTCAAACAACCCCCACCACCCATAATAAGACTCCTCTTATTTATAGATGTGGGCAACCCACCTTAACAATTAAGGAATTGAGATTTATTTAATTAATTAAATTCTTTTAATTAATTAAGCTCTCCTAATCTTATTAGGGATAATTAATTAAACTCTTTTAACTAATTTTTCTTCCTAATCCAATTAGGAATAAATGAGAGTACTTATATTAAATTAATTCCTAAACTCTTTTAGAAATTAAAATAATAATAATTGTAATAATATTAATAAGACTCTCTTATTAATTTATATTTAATATTTCTAAAATATTAAATAATAAATATTAAGCTATTTAATTTATTCTATCACCATAGATTAAATTAAATATACATAACATATTATTACGATTATGCCATTAACTTCTTAAATAATTATTCTTCCTTTTTGTGGTGTGACCCTTTAGGTTCTCCATATTAAACAGGTTGTGAATAAATCAATTAGAACAATTCTAATCTTATTTAAATAAATAAATTAAATAATTAATTTATTTAAATAAATAATATTTATTCTACAATAGGGATAAGCCTCCTAGCGATCAACGACTTTCCAGATAATATAGATTTCAACATTAATCATTAAAGAACCTTTGAGTAAATAGTTACCGTGACAATTCAATCCTTCCACCATACAATGTCCCAATTAAATATAAAGGCATGGAATTACTCATCAAGTCTTATTTTATTTAATTATATGTATTTCGACTCTTAAATGCACAACTCCAAATAATGCAAATTAGAAACTCCTTTCTAATTTCATTACGCGCCGCCAAGGACTCTTTGGGTTGTCATTTATCGAATCACATAGGACATTTCTCTTCTTTTATTAGAAGTGGTAGATTCTTTATTGATCATACATTATCTCCATGTACAACTTATTATACCCAAGCATACCCTTTGATATACCCTAAGGGTCTTAAGGGATAAGTCAAAGTATAACTCATCATACACAAGATACTATGATGATCTCAAGTCCAAGGATTACTTGTACTACTATCACTCTGAGAATTCCTATTGACGAGCAAATAAAACTCCATTAGGTATTCCTTAGCGAGCCATATTCGATGAACTTATTCTCTAATAAGCACCTACATACTTGCTTTAGTGTCTCCACAATAAATGATCGTGAGATCAATCATCCTCATCCAATGAAGCAAGTAGCGTATGTACCAATCTATCCAGGATTCACTAATCCCCAATTTAGTAATCCAACGATTGGGAACTATTTTAGTTTTAAGCTTTTAAGAATTTAGATCTCATTAGAATGGTCATCATCATTATTCTAAAAGCATTGCTTAAAACTATGGGTTTATCACATATTATAAAACAAACATCATGTAGATAATTAAAAGCCTTTAATAAATTAATACTTTTTATTAATAAATGAATAAGATTGTTACAAAGTATATGCTTTATCATCAAACATGATTGGCTTGTGTGCATACTACTTTCAATCTCCCACTTGCACTAAAGCCAATCGTCATGGTATCTTATACTCTTCTTCTCTAAGTGAAGATTATCCTGCTGTTGGATAAGCTTTAGTTAATGGATATGTAATGTTGTTCATGAGAGTCCACTATCTCTATAGTGATTTCCCATCTTTCAATGATTCTTATAATCAAATGAAAGTGCCACAACACGTGTTTAGATCCAAGATGAGACTTAGGAACTATTCCTAGTTCTGTAATGAACTTTTATCCAAACAATCAACTTGTAGCTTCATTTATAGCTATATACTTTGTCTTTATCACTAAACCAAAGAACTCTTTCTTTGTTTGGAACCTTTCAATTCACTACACCTTTATTCAAGGTAGCCCTTTACCTTAAAGTGGATTTTTCATCGTCTTGGTGTCTCGAAAAACTTGAGTCTGTTAAGCCCTCTAGTTTTAATTTAGACCCACCATGAATATGATCACATCCTTAGTGTGGGTTAAGCACTTTAAGATATTTTTCAGCGACTCATAGTGAACTTCTCCATAATATGACTGATCAACATCAGGTCTCGTACATTTCATTGCATACATGATTGTCACTCATGCGACCTCTCTTTTCAGGAGTCTGTGGGGACTATTAAGAGAGATACACTCCATGGCTCATCAACATAAGACATCTCTTGGAGTTTGTCATGCTAAACGACTTTAGCATCAAATGAATATATGTTCCTTGGGTTAAGTCGAGCATCCTCTTAAATCTATCTATATAGATTTATATCCCCAATTAAGATACTCTTCCAAATCATTCATTGAGGAATGTTTAGACAAATTTATCTTTACTGATTGTAGCATTGGTATGTAATTCCTCATCAGTAGTATATCAACATATAATACTAGAAATTTCACACGCTCCCATCGACCCTTTTGTACACACTAGAAGTCTTACCTCATCGAATGTAACTCGGATCATCATCTTCTATGATGTGTACCTCATCATCATCATCCATGATGAATCCATACCTCCTAGGTATCTTTGGTACTATTCGATTTACGATTGGTTTGTGATACAATAGTCTATCTACGAGTTCCACTTATTTGACTTATAGTGTTTTGTGGATCATGAACTTTTCAAGATCTATAATCCTCCCACTAGCCCTTTCAATGATAAACACCTTTATCTTAGAGAAGGCAGTGTTTCGCAACAAACACCTTTTGCTAAGTAGGATTATAGAACACATTACCCTAAACTTACTTTAGGATGTTCCACAAATCAGACATGTCAAATTTTGTCCCAAGCTTATCCTTTGAAACCTTTTCACATAAGTGGACTTCACATAAATTCGGACAACCCCTTATCTTAACATACTTAAGATTAGGAATCCTCCCCGTCCATAACTTTTATGGAGTCTTGGGGTAGGATTTAGAGGTTACCATTTTTACGTGAGATATCGACCATTTCTAGGACATGACCCTAGAAGGATCTTTGGAATGTCGGTAAAATCATTTTGGAATACCTATGTTCAACAAGGTATGATTTTTCCTTTCGGATACATCAATCAATTATTACGTATCATAAGGTGCCCATTATGAGAAAAACCATTTGAGATGATCTAGAAACTTATTGCACAAGTATTTATTCCTTGATCTAATCAAAGAATCTTAATACTTTGCCAATTTGTTTCACTTACGAATTCTTTGAACCTTTCAAATAATTCACACTTGTATTTTAGCAAATACACACATTCAACTCTTTGAATGATCATCTCCTTTTCTTATACTAATTTGTTCGATATGCAAAATTATTTTCATGTAAGTCAGTATACAAAATCTATTAAGTAACATTTCAGTTCTATACAAAACATTATTATTATAAATAGAACAACAATTGTTCTTAACTATAATACCAAAGATTTCATTGTCCAACAATAAAATGGAAATAATATTTTAACAAGAACGGAATACAATAACAACTTATTGACTTAATAGATTTGCGTAGGCATTGCTAAACTATAAGTTTCTATAGCTAATGCAAAGCAACCTTTGCTTCATTTTCCACACATAGGATTACTTATCTTTGTTTAACTTTCTATACGCTTGGTCCCTTCATAAATCTATATTTATGATAACCAAAGTCGGTATCCAATACCCAAGTAGAACCTTGACTTAAAAGAAAATTTATTTCAATCATGAACAAAAAGCGTATTTAGCAAAACTTCATTAAGCTTCTTTGGTTAGCCTCGCAAGATGCTTCTTCCAGTTTCTTTCCGATTGTCCGGGCTTATTGCGGTGGAAGCAAACTCCTTTGCTATCCGTATCGAGTTTTGTTCTTATTTTCCTTTGTTTACGCCTTTACATTTACCTTCTTTGAATCGTTCTTCTTTTCGGAAGATCCTTTGGCCCCTACCAAGAAGAGACATGGTCTTTCTTGGTTGGAAAGTGACTCTCATCATTTTTCAACATGTTAAGCAAATCAAAGAAAGGCGATATCTAGCTTGTTCATATGAAAAATTCACAACAATTGTGAAAGGAGTCGGGGAGTGAGTGCAAGATCAAATCTTGGCTCAACTCCCCATCCATGACAAAACCCGATTGTCCTAATTGTTCAATCAAATTGATCATGTGTTTTAGAGCTTTTGTATGCATCTTTATAGTGCCATTGGCCATTCTAGATCGGAAGAGCTCCTTAGATATGTCGATATCTATCGATCCTACTTTCCTCACCATCAACTACTTGATGTGCGGGAATATAGTAGTAGCATCCATAGTTTCATCTTGATTTGAAGCTCGTTCGTTACTCATGGATGCGAGCATGATGCATTGAGCCAACTGTGCATCATCTTGCCACTTTCTAAAAGTAGCAATCTCTTCCTCAGAGGCATTGTTTGCAACCATTGCAGGGATAGGCGTATTAAGGACATAAGATAGCTTTTCAGCCATGAGAACTTTTCTCAATTTCCTTAACCAATTCGTTTAATTGATTCCGATTAATTTAGCATCTAATATGCTTCGCGATGATAGTAATTTTAGACATTGTAAAATTTCGTAAATGAATTTGTAATTAACAACATTTTAACATACATTCTTTTATTAATTACCAAAATAATTTAGGTCTTGTTTTTAAATTGGTATCTCCCACTATTTTCTTCAAACTATATTACCCTCACTTATATAGTTAAGCAAAAATCTAATTAAAGATTTGCTAGTGAGAATAAGGATCCCATTTCAAATGTATATAGCCTTGTGGTGACACAACAAACTATATATAAATAAATAGGTAGACAACTTTTGTCAATTACATCAACTATGCAACTCCTTGTATTTTTCCTCTTAGATTATTTTGATCAGTGGTGGCACATCCGAATCAAAATTATCCAAGTTAAGTCCGACCTAGCACTCCATATATTCAAAAAGAAAAATATCATCCTTGTGGTGACACAACAAAACAATATTGTTCAATTTTCTTTATAAGCATCAAATGTGATAAATTAACATCTTAAATACTTAATACTTGCCTTGTGGTGACACAACAAACTCATATTAAATATTCAATACTCTATTAATTTTATCATGCTAGAAAGGCGACGTTCGATATTCCAAATATCTTTGAACGCTTAGGACTTAATATAAAAATGAGGGGTTTGTTATTAATTTGTCTCATCTTGTTTAGCAGCGCACGCACATATATATATAAAATACGCGTCATATTAATGAACATCAAGACATGTTTGCATAATATATAATATATATAGTATAAGCATGCACATATAGAATACTATATTCTACCGGATTGATTATGGACTTTTATTCTAGTTTGGTTCACTAGAGCCACCAAGTGAACCAAAAGGTCAAACCCTATGGGTGCAAGAAATAATATTTAAATATAACTATTACATTTAAACCTAGGGCTCTATTACAAAGCGGGTCTTGAGGGCTTCTTGTCCTTGATCTCTAATTCTTCAAAATTAATTCTAAATATTCCTATTACAAAACTATTTTAAAATAAATAGAAACCTTGATCGTGATCGAGGGAAGTACATAGGAGGAGATAGAATTTACATTAAGAAAAAATTAGAGAAGGCGAGGTACGCAACCCCATTTAATAAAATCCATACATTCATGCATCCAACTAAAATAAAATCCAATCACATTAGTCGATAGTCCATAATCAATCTCATTTATTATCATACACATCATCATATGCATCAATAAATAACATTCATCTTATGAATAATAAACATTTAATATATATATATTGATATCATTTAATGGGCAAAATTAGTTAGTATAAAATCTAATTTTGAATCAAAATAAACTCCTTTATTTTAATCCAAATTTAAATCAAAATAAAACCATTTTATTTTAATTTATCTAATTTTGAATAAAATAAACTATTTTATTTTAATCAAAATATTTAATCAAAATAAACTCCTTTATTTTAATTAATTATGGAATCCAATTCAAGTAATAAAATAATCTTTAATTAAAATAAACTCTTTTATTTTAATTAATTATGGAATTCAATTCCATGTAAAAAAAAATATTAAAGGAAACACAGATTATCTTTTCCTATTCACAAATAAACTCCTTTATTTTGAATAATATGAAATCTTATTCCATATTTAAATAAACTCCTTTATTTAAGGAAACATGGATTCTCTTTCCTATTCACAAATAAACTCTTTTATTTTGAATAATATGAAATCTATTTCATATCTAAATAAACTCCTTTATTTAAGGAAAGATGGAATACAATTTCAACTCCAATTAGTTATCATGGAATCAAATTCCAACTCTAATTAGTTAGCATGAAATTTAATTTTAAAATTAAAATAAACCTATTATTTTAAAATTAAAATAAACTTTTATTTTAAGATTAAAATAAATATTTTATTTTAATTATATAAAATTATTATATATATATATATATAAATATATATTACGTAATAAATATAAATATATATTACGTAATATATATATATATATATATATATAATCTGCAAATGAAAAATGGTTAATAACGTAAATCATGTAACTTTTAAATCAAGATGTGCTCCCCGATTTCAGTGCATTGCCTTAGCATTACTTAATTGTAACATTTTTTTTTAAATCTGTTAGCAGCAGGAAACATAAAAAACAAAAAAAAATGAATCACTTGCACTTTTAAAAAAAAGGGAAAAGCCGAAAGTGATTGCTAACCTGTTATTCAATATTACACGGAAATCATGTAAAGATTCGTCATTACGCAATGTAATTAAATAACAGGATCAAATACGATTCTTAACAACTTTTGATTTCCATTTTTTTTTTTTTTTAATTTTTTTTTAAAAATTTTATACAATAAAATTATGCCCAATTAAATTGTTCTAAACACATATCAATATACATATTAAATTTGAACAATTAATAATTTGCATAAAGGTTTGGCTCTGATACCACTGTTAGGTTTGTAATATTCATGAAAGCAATCAAATTGCATAAATTAAGCTAAGCGTGTAAAATCGAGTTTTAAAATTTACAAACCATATACCGGATCACCCTTTATGCATAATTATTAATTAAGCGAAAAGATAAAGAATAAAATCGTACCCTTGAAGATCGAGCTTCCTCGGTACAAATTCACCTCAATCCTTTTTAGCGTTCAACTTGAATCCACCGGGTTTGGTTCTTTCCTTTGATCAACGTTAGCCACCCATGTGTTTGGCCTCTAGAGGTGATCCACCAAGGAAAAATAAGAATTCAAGAAGAAGGGGTATTGGCTCAACCCTAGTTTTCTATCTCTATAGAAAGGGCGTACTCTCCAACAAATTGGAATTATGTCGTTTGTTGAAAAAGTCAACAACCCTCACCACCCATAATAAGACTCCTCTTATTTATAGATGTGGGCAACCCACCTTAACAATTAAGGAATTGGGATTTATTTAATTAATTAAATTCTTTTAATTAATTAAGCTCCCTAATCTTATTAGGGATAATTAATTAAACTCTTTTAACTAATTTTTCTTCCAAATCCAATTAGGAATAAATGAGAGTACTTATATTAAATTAATTCCTAAACTCTTTTTGAAATTAAAATAATAATAATTGTAATAATATTAATAAGACTCCTCTTATTAATTTATATTTAATATTTCTAAAATATTAAATAATAAATATTAAGCTATTTAATTTATTTTATCACCATAGATTAAATTAAATATACATAACATATTATTACGATTATGCCATTAACTTCTTAAATAATTATTCTTCCTTTTATGGTGTGACCCTTTAGGTTCTCCATATTAAGCCGATTGTGAATAAATCAATTAGAACAATTCTAATCTTATTTAAATAAATAAATTAAATAATTAATTTATTTAAATAAATAATATTTATTCTACAATAGGGATAAGCCTCCTAACGATCAACGACTTTCCGAGATAATATAGATTTCAACATTAATCATTAAAGAACCTTTGAGTAAATAGTTCTGTCTAATTCAATCCTTCCACCATACTGATGTCCCGATTAAATATAAGACATGGAATTTTTGTCAAGTCTTATTTTATTTAATTATATGTATTTCGACTCTTAAATGCACAACTCCAAATAATGCAAATTAGAAACTCCTTTCTAATTTTATTCGCCTTGGCCAAGGACTCTTTGGGTTGTCATTTATCGAATCACATAGGACATTCTCTTCTTTTATTAGAAGTGGTAGATTCTTTATTGATCATACATTATCTCCATATACAACTTATTATACCCAAGCATACCCTTTGATATACCCTAAGGGTCTTAAGGAATAAGTCAAAGTATAACTCATCATACACAAGATACTATGATGATCTCAAGTCCAAGGATTACTTGTACTACTATCACTCTGAGAATTCCTATTGGACAGCAAATAAAACTCCATTAGGTATTCCTTAGCGAGCCACGTTCGTTGAACTTATTCTCTAATAAGCACCTACATACTTGCTTTAGTGTCTCCACACAAATGATCGTGAGATCAATCATCCTCATCCGATGAGCAAAGAAGCGTATGTACCAATCTATCCGGATTCACTAATCCCCAATTTAGTAATCCAACGATTGGGAACTATTTTAGTTTTAAGCTTTCTAAGAATTTAGATCTCATTAGAATGATCATCATCATTATTCTAAAAGCATTGCTTAAAACTATGGGTTTATCACATATTATAAAACAGCATCATGTAGATAATTAAAAGCCTTTAATAAATTAATACTTTTTATTAATAAATGAATAAGATTGTTACAAAGTATATGCTTTATCATCAAACATGATTGGCTTGTGTGCATACTACTTTCACTAAGTTATATTGTGTAGCAGTAGTCAACGGCAAAGGTAAGTTTCCTAACTCAAACTTGAGTTATTACTTTTCAAACAAGTCCGTGGATAATTATTGATGATTATTCTGCATCTAAGATTGTTATTGAATATTCGAATGTATTGTAATTTCTTTGAATTAAATTCGAATTATTATTTACCATCATGTTAAGTGGGTAATTATTGCTGATTATACAACATCTAAGTTTATTATTAATCATTCGCAATTAATGCAAGTTCATTAACTCAAATTGAGCTTTAAATTTCAAAAGTGTGACTGATGGATAACTATTGTTGGTTATTCGTATATCTACAAATAGTATTATTGATTGCAAATAGGGCAATTAATTTCTGCCTATTATGGAATAGCTTTTGAGCTAGGTCTTAGCTAATTATTTTGGCGAGACGAACATTTGTTGAAACTTAATACGTTCTAGTATTTGAACTAGGATGTTATTAAAAGATCAATGCCAATTATTTCGGCTAGATTGATATAGATATTAGATGTTGAAATCATAACACTTCTTTAAATCCAAACTGTATTGTTGTGGTACGGACTCTTGATGTAAGACTAAGATTAATAACCTTGTGCTCGGACATCCGGCTGTTGCGTTATGTTTGTTTATTATGCATAATATTGGGTACAAAGGGGTTGGCCACTCCAGGTACTTGCAGAGAGTTATAGTTTAGTTTTTATTTCTAACTTATAATTCTCGGGTTTAGTATTGTATATACTGGTAATTCCCCTAAGAGTTCATGATCAAATTGTGATCACTCAACATAAAAATCTAGGTATATCCCACTTTGTTATTGTAGTATTATTATCTCTTGTTAGTCAATTTAACAGTATTGAAACTTCGTAAGAGTTTTACTCTTTCATCATTGAATTGTTGTTTAGCGTGAAAGTCGATAAAGTCTTGTTATTGATAAATGATTTATTCAGCTACTTCGAAATGTTGAGTATTATTGAATTCTTATCGAATCTAGACTTTAATATTCTTGATTTAATTTCTTATTGAATGCTTTAACTTGCGGAGCAAACTCGTTGCTCACTCTTGCTTAAATATAACATTTTAGCTAATGATAAGGTAGCAGGAGGGGCAGATAAGGACAAGGGCAAGGACAAAATGCTGGAGTAGTTATTATAACTTTAATTAGTATGTTAATTGTGTGTAAACCTTTTTGTATAACTGAAGGAATGTATGTTATGTTAAGGGTAAATAACCTGGGATATTGTATTAAGGATATTAATTAATGATATGTATGATGTTATTCATAAATGAATGGGTAGTTAGATGTTATTTATATGATGGATCGTGAGCACCAAAACTCGGGGGTTAGGTAACCTGGATTTGGGGGTGTCATATGAACACCCTAATTAACTAACCCACTATATTTCTATGTGAATTACAATTAAAGAGGGTTAAAGCTCAAGTTCTCAATTGACTACATGCGATGCATAGGTATATCTCTATCCTAGGCAGGAATCATGAATTCCATCGCCATATAGAAGTCACAAACACACGCTACTATGATCAGATCTAAACCCATAATCTGTTTCTAAATTTAATATGGATTATCATGATAATTAATAGCTAGGCAATTAAGCAATTCAATAAAAATCATAATAGGCAATCCAATAATAATTAGTAAGACCAACAAGGAAGTATATTAAAGTAAATTACATAATAAGATCCATAGTAATCTCAAAATAGAGTTTAATTCATGATTGAACTAGAATCCATGATCCATAATTGAATATACATTGAAAGATACAAATAGAAGTAAAGAGAATTAGGGATTTAGAATAGCAAATATGAGTTTTTTCTCTTGTTTCACTTCTGAACTTTCAAGGATCTTCAATTGCTTCAATCCCCAAATCTTAGCTAATATAGGGTTCTAATCTAATATAATCTAATAATAAAATTAAAGAAAAGAAAAGAGCATATGTAATCTAAATTGATCCCCAAGGGTGGAATTCTCTTTTACATACTGATATGTCTTTTATATATAAGCCATAATTGACTTCTTGCCCGAGTTATACTCCAATTGCACTGATTCATGAAAAAGTCAACTCTGGTCAACTTCTGAAGTGGCGCGGCTGCGCTGGAAATCGCTTGAAGTTGGGTGCGCTCACGCTCAAGTAGCAGATGGTATTTTTTGGTCCAGGGGATGGCGCGGCCGCGCCCAAATGAACTAAAAATCCACACAGATTTTCTGCTATAGTGTCCCCTGATAAAACGACCATAACCTTTTATCTAGGAGGAGTTACGGAACCTGCCACCTGCCAAATCGAAGATCTCGACGAGTTTTACAACTTTTATTTTTTGAGAATTGAGAAATAATGGACGGATGAAGGTCAAAATTGGGTTGGAAGTGACTGCTATGCAAATGGCCACCTAAAATATTGAAGTTCAACGTCCGTTGGTACAAAGGTCATAACTCTTGCATCCGAACTTCGATTGGAATGATTCAAGATGTTCCGAAAAGCTAAGAAGAAGCTCTATAATATAATCCAAGTTCTAAGCCAAGAACATGAAATGAACATGAAAGCCCAAACGATGTCCCGGATTACTTTTCCTTATGTTTTCATACCAATAGTCACTCACACAGCTCCCAAGCATAAAATCTACAAAATAAACACAAAATGCATGAAAAGTAACTAAGAAACATGAGTTTAAGCAACTAATTCAAGTAACAGATACTAGATAAGTAGGTATAAAACCTACTTATCAAATATCCCTAAACTTAAATCGTTGCTTGTCCCCAAGAAACACAACATATTGCAATCTACATGCTATGTAAGCTACGCTACTATGACAATGAATCCCACATTCTCAACTAAATATGATTTCCAATAAGAGTTGCCTCAAAGAAATTACAAGATCTAAGAACAAAGCATTAAACCAAGCTAAACCCATAAAGACATACAATCTAAAAATCAAAACCTGTTAACAATGATGTAGTGTGTCTGTGTGTGCTAACATCCACAAATAAGCTTGGCAAAGGTAAAAATTCCACATGTTATGCTTCTAAGAAGGAAAAATAATACTTTAAATCTAAAAACCAAGACATATGAAATAACAACCACTCCAACACATCAATCTAAACTAAGGGTCAACAAATGGCTTATTATGCTTTTATTCACTCACGATGGCGATTTTTGCACATTCCCGTGGTTATCATATTTTTATTTTTCCCATAGCTGTGCAATGTCTCATTCCATTAGGCTATACAGTGCTACCCCTTCGCGAGCTTTCAACCAACGACTCCCAAACCATTCAGGCTTTAGGGTGCTAGGTGTAGAGACATCCCCTTGGGCGTATTTACTCAAGTAGCAAAGGCCCCAAAACAAGACTAGCCGCGGTGTTTATTTACTTTATTTTATTTTATTTTATTTATTTATTTATTTTAGCATGCATAAGCAATGTTTTCCCCCAAACTTAAATTTCTGTGTCATTATGGTCATTACTCATTTTTTACAAAATTCTATTTTTAAAAATAGATTTTTCCCTTCAGAAGACACGCATGTGCTGATCTCAACCACAAGTTGATAATAAAAGAACCGTGTTATCCGGTAACAACAAAGCAACAGGTAAAGACTACATCATATATGAAACTATGACTAAGCTTAAGCTATCAACAGAGTTCAAACATCAATAAAACATTAATATCATCATTGGCTAGACAGGAATTAAGCAGACTCATGCAGTGCAATTCAACAACTAACTAAGTGACTAAGTAAACAAACAAACGAAAGTACTAAAAATCACTACAAAAAAATGGGCCTTTAGCAACGATTTTTCGGGCAACGACTTTATAAGTTGTTGCTAAAAGTATATGTTTAGCAAAGAAATTTTTCCTTCATTGCAGATTGTGTCAGGCTTTCACTTTTTGCAACAAAATTCATAAGTCGTTGCAAAATTTCGTTGCTAATTCATTGGTGGGAAAAAAATTCGTTAGAAATTCGATGCAAATTTTTTGGCCACTTGATTTCCCGTCATCGTGGGCAACGAAAGTTTTTTTTGTGACACCCCCAAAATAGGCATACAACACCCATTCTGAGTCGCCAAATACATGGTACAGAAAGCAAACTACAACTTCGAAAATACAATTGTCGTGCAAAATACGACAAAACATATTGTGAGTTTAAATACAAATATTTTCTTCTAGACAATATCCACACTCAAATAAGTCCTCATTACAATTATTCATACACTATTTTACAGAAATAGTGAGGACTGCTAAAACATCTTTCTAGAATCATCAATCCATACCCCGACTAGATCCTGCTATGTTCTCACCTCCTTAGAAGAAAAATGGAACAAAAAGGAAAAGGGTGAGCTCAACTAGCCCAGTAAAGAATATTATGACTAAGATAATATACAACAAATTATCATTAGTCTTCAACAGGGAAAAAATCTGATAGAATATATTAGACAACAAGTTTTTGATCAACAAATGCAGCAGAAATAACAATCCATTAGAAGAGTCATGTAGAGAATGAGTTCTACTATCTTCTAAGATTTAAAAGTTCTTCATCAATATTTTATCCCTGTAACAACAATCAATATACATCTTTAATCAAATATTCATCTTTGCACTACAGGCCAAAGATATTCATTCGTATCACCAGTCGGTCGTATGTTCATCTCAAAGACTGTTCATCTTTGCACTACAGGCCAAAGTATTCATCGATTAATCATTCATCTTTGCACTACTGGACCAAAGATATTCAAGTAATATCATCATTTAGAGGCGAGGATGATGAAAAATATTTTAAAGAAAACGAATCTAGTGAGACAGAAGGACAATTATTATGGATTCGTATAACAGTTTATCCAAGATCAATAATAGTTCATAATAACCAATTGTGAAGCAGAATTCAAAAATAAAGATGAAAACATGGATACAATCAAAGATAGTAACCATAATAGACATCTTGGACAAAAGGAAAATTTTCATTTTTGATTGAATAAAGTGTAAATATTCGTGAATAGTTAAAGATATCGTGAATAGTAACCCCGACACAAAAAGGTAGAAATTTCACAATAAAATCCATATCAATATTTCGGTATAATGATATTGAAAAAATAACATCATTACGAAAAACAATAACATCCCTTACCTCAAAATGATAGCACTTCTGTTCGAAATATCGGATATAAAGCCGAAGGGAACTTGCGCTGAATAACAACTCTCAAAGTATCTAAATACTCACAAAAATACGCTCGGCAATATAGAGAGAAAGAAAACTTATTTCTGGTGTGATTTGCAATTCTAACCTAAGCGCCTATTTATATGAAAATGTTAGAACGCCATAGGAGACTAAATAATAAAATAATAATATAATCTTTTCTTTCTTCCTACGCCTCCTCCACCAACCAAGCCAGCCAACTTGGAAGAAAAATAGCAGCCCACATGTATTCACCACCAACCAAAAGTGGGTCCCATCCAATTTTAATAAAAATCATTTTATTTTCTGAAACTTCAATAATTCATAGAAAATAGCCCGTTTATCAGAAAAATACCAATTTTATGTCCATTCCACATGAAATCGAATTCTCTACAACTTTGTAGCTTTAAGTTTTTTCAAATTCCAGACATAAAATATCCAAAATCCATAAACAGATGATTTTCAACACCTCTTAAAATTCATAACAAATCATGCGTTAATTTTTTAACGCTTCAAAATTTGTGGATATATACTCAACTTATATATGTATAACATATCCAAAAATTACAATGATCCAACAGTCGAATTAAAATTATAACTCACGCAATAGAGCTTTAAGAACACCGATTTGATCTTTTAATACCTCCAATCCGACAAAATACTGATAAAACACCTCAACATTAATTCCTTCATTTATAACCACATAAATAAATCCATCATTTATATCCTCATCGAATAAATATTTCCTTATCATATAAATCAATAATTAATTATTCATAAATAATATTACAGATTCACAATAATGACAACCAGGCAGTTCCCAGGAAAGAGGGGGCTTTCCGATAAGGATTTCTCCTTACTGGCGCGTAATTAGGTGACCAAACCTATCATTGAGAGAACTTTCTAGACATTGCCAATAATGCTATCTAATAATATTATTCAAATAATATGAATTATTGATCTGATAATGGGAAATACTGTGCAATGACAATTATTGAAACAACAATAATATAAACTATCAATATGACAATTATTGAATCAATAAAATAAAATATTAAACATAACTCTTCGTAACGATTATTGAGTGAGTAGTGTCTTCTTACGTAAGAATCAATAATTCTAAAAAATCTTTATGCAATCTGGTGGTGTGCTCTTTATGCAACCACGCCAGACATCGTATTTTAACCACCGTGTATTCAACAAAGTGTTAATTGGTAACAATTATGCCGTTATTTATAAAAACTCATACTTTGTCGTTTTCCTTCATCCAACCATTTTTCCGTTATGGGGCCCTAAAATAGGCTGCCGGTCGCATTTAATATTCTCAAAACAATAAGAATATTCCACGACCAAACGAATATTCCCCAACAGAAATGAATATTTTATAACCACTTACTTATTTTATAAAATTTGCCCATTTCACCCATAACCAAAGAATTATATCAAATTAACACCTTATTAATTTAGAATAATGAATAGAGGAAAATTCAATTTTATTTATAATAAGTTGAGGTCTTACAACCTCCCCTCCTTATAAAATTTTATCCTCGAAATTGGACGACGCGTACTGTGTGTTTGAAGGTGAGGTACCTCGCTTACATTTCCGATTCTAACTCCCAGGTCATTTCCTCAATAGCATGATTCCTCCACAAAACTTTAACTTGTGGTATAATCTTGGTGCGTAGGACATGCTCTTTCTTATCCAAGATCTTAACAGGTACCTCCTTGTATGTTAAATCTTCAACTATCTCATCTAGTTCTAACTCAATAATGTGGTTCGGGTCTTTCACATATTTACGAAGCATAGATATTTGAAAAACATTATGAACATGAGACATGTTTGGGGGTAACGCGAGTCTATAGGCCACATTTCCTACTCGGTCAAGAATTTGAAATGGATAAATCGTGGATTGAGCTTTCCTCTCTTCCCGAATCTTGTAACTCCCTTCCATGGAACAACATGTAACAATACATGAACCCCAATATTAAATTCCACATCCTTTCGATGAAGATCAGCATAACTCTTTTGTCGATCCTGTGAGGTTTGAATACGTTGTCGAATCATTTAGATCTTTTCTGTAGTCATGCGTACCAATTCCGGTCCCAACAAAGTTGCTTCACCCACCTCGTCCCAACATACTGGAGAATGACACTTTCATCCATACAACGCCTCAAATGGAGCCATGCCTATACTTGCTTGATAACTGTTGTTGTAGGAGAATTCCACCAATGGTAAATACTTATCCCAACTCCCTTTGAAGTATAGGACATAAAGTCTTAATAGATCTTCAAGAGTTTGAATAGTCCTCTCTGATTGTCCGTCTGTTTGAGGATGGTATGCTAAACTGAATCGTAAATCCGTTTCCATAGCTTTCTGTAAGCTAACCCAAAATCGTGAAGTGAATCTTGGGTCACGATCCAAAACTATGGATACTGGCATGCCATGCAATCTCATAATCTCATTCACGTACATACGAGCAAGACGTTCAAGGGAATAAGTTTCTCGTATAGGTAAGAAATGAGCAGACTTGGTTAATCTATCAACAATAACCCAAATCACATCTATGCCTTGAGAAACCTTGGGAAGACCTTTAACGAAATCCATGGTAATGTGTTCCCACTTCCATTTCAGAATCTCAAGTGGTTACAATGAACCCTTTGGCACTTGATGCTCCGCCTTTACACGTTGACAAGTTAAACATCTAGAGATAAACTTTGCGATCTCTCTCTTCATATTGTTCCAACAAAATGTATGTCGAAGATCATGATACATTTTGGTACTACCGGGATGGATTGCAAACGGTGTATTGTGTGCTTCCATCATGATTCTATGCTTCAAGTCAGAATAGTTAGGAACACAAAGTTTAGAGTTGACTCGAAGTATTCCTTCTTCATCGATTCTTGCTTCCGGAATAGCACCTTCTTGCACTTTCTTCTTCATACGCATTAGCCCTAGGTCCGTAGCTTGAGCAGCTTCAACTTTATCGATTAAAGTCGGTTCTACTCGTATATTCACCATCATCATGTGGGTCCCTGGAGTCTTTAACTCTATCTCCATCCTTTGCAAGTCATACAAAATAGGCCTTTACGTTGAAAATATCACACTCGTACTCGCATATGATCTTCTACTCAATGCGTCAGCTACTACGTTCACTTTTTAGGATGATATTGAATAGTGTGATCGTAATCTTTCAACATCCCAAGCCAACGTCATTGTCGCATATTGAGTTCTTTTTGGGTGAGGAAATATTTGAGGCTCTTTTTGATCCGTATAGATCTCCACTTTCTCCCCATACAAGTAGTCTCTCCAAATTTTCAACGCGAATACGACTGCTGCCAACTCCAAATCATGAGTAGGATAATTCCTCTCATATTCTTTGAGTTATCATGAGGCATAGGCTATGACTTTCTCATGTTGCATGAGAACACATCTTAACCCTTTGCCTGAAGCATCACTGTAGATAACAAATCCATCCGAACAAGATGGTATTGCCAGAACAGGTGCCGAAATGAGTCTCCTCTTGAGCTCTTAGAAACTCGTCTCGCATTCCTCGCTCCATACAAATTTTGTATCTTTCTGAGTCAACTGAGTCAACGGAGTAGCGATTCGAGAAAATCCTTCCACGAATCTCCGATAATAACCAAATTAAGCCCGTAAAGCTACACACTTTGATCCACCGAACTTGGTTGCTCCCAACTTTGTATTGCTTCAATCTTCGTCGGGTCAACAGATACTCCATGTTTTGACACCACGTGCCCAAGGAATGCTACTTCCTCAAGCTAGAACTCGTATTTCTTCAGCTTGGCATATAGCTTGTTTTCACGAAGCCTTTCAAGTATCAGCTTCAAATGGTGCTCATTATCTTCACGGATTTTGGAATAGATGAGGATGTCATCAATAAAGACAATAACAAACTGATCCAAATATTCCTTGAATACTCGGTTCATCATATCCATAAAAGCAGCATGAGCATTAGTCAATCCAAAAGACATGACTAAGAATTCATAATGTCCGTATCGAGTTCTGAAGATGGTCTTTGGAATATCCTCAGTTTTAATCTTCAGCTGATGATATCCAGAACGAAGATCGATCTTTGAAAAGAATTGTGCTCCTTGCAACTAGTCAAACAGGTCATCAATGCGAGGTAGCGGATACCTATTCTTGATGGTGACATGGTTCAATTCTCGGTAGTCAATACAAAGTCGCATACTCCCGTCTTTCTTTTTTACGAATAAAACAGGAGCACCCCAAGGAGACGTACTAGGACGAATGAAATCGATGTCTAATAACTCCTGTAATTGGACCTTTAACTCCTAAAGTTCAATAGGAGCCATTCGATATGGGGTTTTAGAAATGGGTTTTATACCCGGTTCAAGGTCAATAAAGAATTCAACTTCACGTTCTGGGGGTAAATCGGGAAGTTCTTCAGGAAATACGTCAGGAAATTCACTAACAAATTTTTTTTTATTCAAATCTGACATGTCTTTATTCAAATCCATAACATTGGCTAAGAAAGCTTGACATCCATTTTTCAATAAACGAATAGCTTTATGGCTGGATATGACAGTGATTGATTTTAGTGGTTTAGTTGCTTGAATTCGCATAACAGGTTGGTTAGGAATATGAAAACTAACAACCTTATGAAAGCCATCAATTTTGGCATGATGACTGGTCAACCAATCAATCCCTAAAATCACATCAAAAGCATGTATCTTTAAAGAAATAAGATCAACAGGTAATGTGATGGTGTTAACTTGGATCAAACAAGATTTATAAATAGTGGATGTAATGAAGTTTCTCCTAATGGAGTCTCCACAGATAGGTCAAAGTCTAATTTCTCCGGAGTCAAGTTTAAACGTTGAGCACAAGCAGGAAAGATAAATGAATGGGTAGAATCGGTATCTAGTAAGGTATAAACTTCGAAAGAATTTATGACTAGCTTACCCGTGATCACCTCGTTCGGGTTCCTCGCATTTTGGCCAGTCACGACAAACGCTCTTCCAAGAACCGTTGACTTTAACTTTTCTGGGAAAGCCTTTTGAGTCACCATCCCCGCTGAACTTGGTTTCGCTATAGTACAATCTCGAGCGATATGTCCTTCCTTTCCACAATTAGAACATAACTTGAACTGTTGTGGGTAGTTTGGGCTGATATGTCCCTCTTTCCCGCATTTATAGCATACGACCGATGGTCGTTCTCCTTCTTTAGAAACAGTTGCTGCTGGTGTTGACGTCTTCACATTGTCGTTGTTGTACCTTCTCTTTTTAAAATCTCCTCCCGACTCGATTCTTCTATTATCATGGCCACGATTACCACTAGAGTGATTACCGCTTTTGTCTGTATTCCTTCCTCCCCATTTGGTTATTATTGCTCGATGGCTAGCATCCTAGGTTCGACCACAGTTGTTGTCCCTCGGTTGAACGTACTCATTATTTTGCTCTAATAATTGAGCCCAGTTGACAACATCTGAATACAGAGAAAATTTATGAGAAATGAGATATTGACGTATATCGGGTTTTAGACCTCTTAGAAATATCCGCGTCATACGTTCCTCATTCTCCACCATTAGGTGCAAACCTGGATAACTCTGCGAACTTCGCCTCGTACTGGGACACCGTCATGCTGATTTGTTCCAATCTAATAAACTCCACTTCCTTCATATGACGAATACTTTCAGTAAGTACTTGTCATTGAACAGTTTCTAAAATGTCTCCTAAGACATGCTGAGTGCAGCTGGATGGGTACGTTTCACAGATTCCCACTAGTAATCTGCCTCATTATGGAACATAAAAGTGGCGAATGGAACCTTCTGTTTCTCCGTGAATCCTAAGACATCGAATATCTTGGTAATTTTCTTGACCCACGTCTCCGCCTTAATCGGATCCGGCTTTCCCCAAAATTCTAGTGGTCCCAACTCTTTGAACTGCTTGGCCGTGACAAACCGAGCGTTGCTATCATTTCCACCTGTATTCTACACACGAGTCTCCTTCGTCTGATTTTGCATAAACTACAAAAAGATTCTAAACATCCCATCATTCATCGTTTGATCAGTGGTGTTGTTTACAGGAGGAACATTGTCAGCCTGTTGCACATTCTCCTGATTGGTGACTAAAGGTGTTTCCACGGTCTCATACACTCCATTGTTAACGTTCTCAGCAGCCATTCTTAAAAACTGCCATAAAACAAGGGTTAATTAAACAAATTAACATATCACATAATATCCCTATATTATGACCAACCAACAAATAAGCTTAGGTAGGACACACTAGCGAAGGATTTTTGATCTCTCCCCTCCTAGTTCTAGTCTCACATCTCAACTGGGGATCATATCCTAAGCTTTGATACCAAGTTGTGGCGCCCCCAAAATAGATATACAACACCCATTCACGAGTCGCCAAATACATGGTATAGAAAGCAAACTACAACTTCGATAATACAATTGTCGTGCAAAATACGACACACACATCTGAAGAGTTAAATACAAATATTGTCTTCTAGACAATATCCACACTCAAATAAGTCCTCATTATAATTATTCATACACTATTTTACAGAAATAGTGAGGACTACTAAAACATCTTTCTAGAACCATCACTCCATACCCCGACTAGATCCTGCTATGTTCTCACCTCCTTAGAAGAAAAATGGAACAAAAAGGAAAAGGGTGAGCTTAAATAGCCCAGTAAAGAATATTATAACTAAGATAATATACAACAAATTATCATTAGTCTTCAACAGGGAAAAATTCTGATAAAATATAATTGACAACAAGTTTTAAATCAACAAATGCAGCGGAACCAGCAATCCATTAGAAGAGTCACATAGAGAATGAGTTCTACTATCTTCTAAGATTTAAAAGTTCTTCATCAATATTTTATCCCTGTAACAACAATCAATATACATCTTTAATCAAATATTCATCTTTGCACTACAGGTCAAAGATATTCATTTCATATCACCGATCAATCATGTTCATCTCAACTTTGTTCATCTTTGCACTACGGCCAAAGATATTCATCGATTAATCATTCATCTTTGCTTCTGGGCCAAAGATATTCAATAATATCATCATTTAGGACTGAGGATGATGAAAAATATTTTAAAGAAAACGAATCCAGTGAGACAGAAGGACAATTATTAGGGATTCGTATAACAGTTTATCCAAGATCAATAATACTTCATAATAACAAATTGTGAAGCAGAATTCAAAAATAAAGATCAAAACATTGATACAATCAAAAATAGTTACCATAATAGACATCTTGGACAAAATTTTTTTTTTTTATTTTTCGGTGAATAGTGCCGTATACGTGAATAGTGATGTATACGTGAATAGTAACCCGACACAAAAAGGTAAAAATTATACAATAAAATCCATATCAATATTTTGGTATAATGATATTGAAAGAATAACATCATTACGAAAAAAAATAACATCCCTTACCTCAAAATGATAGCACTTCTGTTCGGAATATCGGATATAAAGCCAAAGGGAACTTGCACTGAATAACAACTCTCAAAGTATCTAAATACTCACAAAAATACGCTCGATAATATAGAGAGAAAGAAAACTTGTTTCTGGTGTGATTTTCAATTCTAACCTAAGCGTCTATTTATAGGAAAATATTAGAACACCATAGGAGACTAAATAATAAAATAATAATATAATCTTTTCTTTCTTCCTACGCCTCCTCCACCAACCAAGCCAGCCAACTTGGAAGAAAAATAGCAGCCCACATGTATTCACCACCAACCAAAAGTGGGTCCCACCCAATTTTAATAAAAATCATTTTATTTTCTGAAACTTTAATAATTCATAGAAAATAGCCCGTTTATCAGAAAAATACCAATTTTATGTCCATTCCACACGAAATCGAATTCTCTACAACTTTATAGCTTTAAGTTTTTCCAAATTCCAAACATAAAATATCCAAAATCCACAAAAGGATGATTTTTAACACCTCTTAAATTCATAACAAATCATGCGTTAGATTTTTTAACGGTTCAAAATTTGTGGATATATACTAAACTTATATATGTATAACATATCCAAAAATTACAATGATCCAACAGTCGGATTAAAATTATAACTCACGCAATAGAGCTTTAAGAACACCGATTTGATCTTTTAATACCTCCAATCCGATAAAATACTGATAAAACACCTCAACATTAATTCCTTCATTTATAATCACATAAATAAATCCATAATTTATATCCTCAACGAATAAATATTTCCTTATCATATAAATCAATAATTAATTATTCACAAATAATATTACAGAACCACAATAATGACAACCGGACAGTTTTTAAGAAAGAGGGGGCTTTTCGATAAGGATTTCTCCTTACTGGCGCGCAATTAGGTGACCAAATCTCTCCTTGACAGAACTTTCTAGACATTGCCAATAATGCTATCTAATAATATTATTCAAATAATATGAATTATTGATCTGATAATGGGAAATACTGTGCAATGACAATTATTGAAACAACAATAATATAAACTAACAACGCAACAATTATTAAATCAATAAAATAAAATATTGAACAGTAACTACTGTAACAATTATTGAGTAGTGCCTTCTTACGTAAGAATCAATAATTCCAAAAATATTGTGCAATACTGGTGTCTTCTTTGTGCAACCACGCCAGACATTCGTATTTTAACCACCAGGTATTCCAATAGTGTTAACGATAACAATTACGCCGTTATTTATAAAAACTCATACTTTGTCGTTTTCCTTCATCCAACCATTTTCCGTTATGGGGCCCACAAATAGCTGTGCCGTCGTACGACTATTCCCCGACAACAAGAATATTCCACGACCAAACCAATATTCCCCGACAGAAATGAATATTTTATAACCACTTGCTTATTTTGTAAAATTTGCACATTTCACCCATAACCAAAGCATTATATCAAATTAAC